>RJWJ010004572.1:0-74898 GCA_004363605.1 Indri indri
AAGCCCCAGCTCATTTTTCTCAGCAGTGAGAAGGTTCCTGAGAGCTTGCAGGGGAGTGCAGGATGGCATTCATTATAGCGTCATTATTCATAAATGCTGATTTACATAAAACCACTGACAAACCCAATAGCCCTGGACTACAAGCAATCTGAGGGCAGGGCCAGGTCCTTCTTCTTAGTCTCTCTAGGTCTCCACACAGCTCCTGGTACACAGGAGGAGCTCAACCTCAGCTTACTGGTCATCAAATAAATTGAATTCAACTGAATAATTGGATGCCCAGAGGTAACTGGGCAGTAATAGTATCACGTTCTTTGTGGTTCTCTGTCTTGTCCACAGATGAAGCAACAGGAGGAGCTATTTTCTTATTTAGCTCTTACGCAGCGTCCTTAGCCGAGGTATAGAGGAAAGAACCCTGCAACGGGAGTCCGGAGTCCTGAGTTCTTGTCCTGATTTTCCAGTTATTAACTTATGCCGCATGATAATTACTCCTCCCTCCTATGGCCCAGTCCTTCACATATGAAATGTGTGGGTTACACTGAAGATCTTCCAGGATCTCTTCTGAATCTACTATTTTGTGATTCTGAGTCCAGGGTCTTATTATGACCCAAAACCTAGAAAGAAAGGAAAGATTCTGCCCAAAAGACACCTGACCCTTAGGATGTCCTCTCTGGGCATCTGCCTTTTACTTTATTGGCACTTTGATTTTGCCTCATTCATCCTGCTCTACTTGACTTTTCTGTCTACTTCTGATTGTTCCCCCAGCCATCTCTACACTTTACGCATCTCTTATAAAGTTTTATGGGATTCGAAGTCCATAGAGAGCTCGCCTTTGCCTTTCCTTCATATCCACCTTCGTGCTTCTCTCTGTTCGTGACCTCCTTTCTCTCCCTGGATCCCTTTTCCCCTTTTCAAGTTGCTCTTTTGCTCTTCCTGCTGAAATCCTAACATGCTGGACTACAGCCCAGATGAACAGTGATTTTATTTTGATCCTATATTCATAGAGCAGCAAAAAATAGCATATATTTTTCCAGGTCCCAGCTCTTCCCTACTCCCCTAGAGTCATCTCTTTATCCAGATTTATGCTGCCTTTTCTGATTAAATATTCCAATATCTATTTGATGTCACGCCACTCTCTAACCACCCTGCATTTCTCATCTTCTTGCCTGCGCTCCTATTTGAGATCTCCACCAGGAGAGGGGGGCCTTTAGCCTTTTTAGAAAAGGAAAAGCGGAAGCGGCATTTGTTAAGCTAGTACTCCTACTTTTGGTCTCCTGTGTGTGTGGAATAGTGACGGCTCTTTAGCTAGCCGGGGCTTGCTGTAGGTAACACAGTGTAAAACAAAAACAACAGCTGATTTCCCTTTCTTTGGGAATTCTTCCCTGTTCCAACCCTGCTCCAGAGTATAGAGCCAGGGGCTGCCTGAAGACTCCATCTACTGTTTCCTCACCTGCCTTCCAGCCCTCTGGAGTCTGCACAGCGAGCCCCTCCCCACCCCCCACGCGGTCCCAGGAGTATTAGAGGGAATAGGATTGTTTCCTTTTGCTTGCGGTGTGTGTGTGTGTGTCTGTGAGCTTGAAAGGCATTGTCCTATAGGTATTTTTATAACCTGAAGCAATTACAGCTGTCAGCACAGAGACGAGCTGTGACAAGTTGATTTACGTGTACAGTATATGCGTATGCAAGAAGGAAGGGAGGAAGGAGAGGGAGACGGGGGAAGAGGGTGGAGGTGGGCGCTCATTAGGAATCCGCTTTCCAGGAGGCAGAAAGGAAGTTGTTTCCATAAAGAACACAAATAATGAAATTGCTCTGACTGTCATCCCTTTTTCATTAACTCGGATATGTTGGGAAAAATAAAATAAATCCAGCAGTTTTTATGAAGCAAGAGACAGGATATAAGATAAGCCACTAAGCGTTGGTTATATTTAGGGATTAAGGGATGGGAAGGGAGTTGACATAAGATTTTGATCTTCATTTTTTCAAACCACTTCAACAGCAGGTTTGAATAAAGTGGAGTCTGTCTTGTTAATTACGGGGGTATCTCTGACCTTTCGCCACTTTCTAAACTTCTATTTTTAAATAAAGTTTGGAGCTCCGGGCCCACAAAAAAGGTATGAGGTTGCAAGTGGCTTTTCTTTCTCCACCCTGAGAGTCACCTGAGCTTTGCTGGGTTTTATGCAGGCTACTGCTGGGATGCTACAGCTTAGCACAGTCCTTTCACAGCCAGAGACAAAGATGGTTTTACTGTCTTAGACCAACTGCACGCAGACCGGTATAAACTGAACATCTTAAAGAGCCTGTAAGAAGAATTATTTTTCTGCCCCGCCATAATAATGAAGCAATGGCAGGAATGTATTAATAAAGCATCTTCCATCGTAAATGGATTTCTAAGTATTTTCCTGTAGAGTTAATCATGTATGTAGGCCCCTAGGGAAGGCCTGTTGATGTCATTATCCACATTCCTAGATGCAAAAACTAATGCTCATTTGTACCTACCTGGAAATTAGATGCAAGAGCCAGGATTAGAATTTATCATAAAGGGAATCACTGCTGCCATTCTCAGGCCTGTAGAGAAATGACTCCAAAGCCCCCAGAAGGAGTTCTTCTCCCTTCTCTATGACTAACTAGCATTTGTTCCCACTTTGTGTGGTGTGGACGTGTTGCGGGGAGGAGAAGACGGAGGGTGGTTGAATTGAATACATTATTATAGGTGACTCCCTGGCTTCTGGAAAAAAGCCCTTAAATTCAGCAGACTGAAAGTTAGAAAACATCATCTCATGCCTTATGTCTGCTATCATACTTTATTTAGTGAAATCATTCAGTTTCCAATTTCCGCAATTTCCCATTGGAAAATGGAGATAAAATAGAATCTTGCAAAAATGGACTGGTGTGAAAATAGGTTAATTCTTCTCCTTTGCTTTCAAAATATAAACAAAACTCTTCTGCTTCCCACAGATGTGATTGTTTTTTACTGATGGTAAAGTTACTTGTTGCAGCTGTAAGTTGACAACTGATGTTTTTGGTCCTATATGTCAGATGATCCCCAGTGGCCAAAAATAGCAGACGAATTTCCCGGAGTATTTAATATCAAGAAAAGTCACCAGAGGGGATGAGGGAACAATTGGTCTAATGATGAGTTAATGCAAAGTATTTTGAGATCATCAGTGTCAAGTTGCTCCACCTTTCGTGCTGAGCACTTTCTAGTCTACTACCAAAACGGAAAGGCAAGCCTTCTCAATATCTCTTGGTTACCTTGGAGTTGGGCTTCTACATCTCCAAAGCCTACCTCCATCCTACCTCTCTAAAGCCGTTAGCATGAGCAGGATATGATGGGTAAAATGTCTGTGTCATCTTTAACATGTTATCTGCATGGAAGTGATTGGTATTACTCAAAAGTTGCGAGGATTTTTATGGCAGCAGGTCCCTTACAGTTATAGTGATTCAGTTTTAATAGTTCTGTTACTTTGGTGCTGGATGGCTTTGTGGAAGAACATTTTTCCATTATTTAACAGTTGTTTAAAAAATACCTTCCTGGTTGGATTTAAAAGTCAAGGGGGAAAAAAATAAAGCCACCATTGCCTCCTGTCCATCCCCAGGGAGGATCCTGGTCAGTGCTGGGAGCCCAGCTCTGGGGTGTGTTGCGAAGAGTGCGTATTAGTGTCACCACCACTGTGCCTGCTGGGCTGCTTTGCTTCCCCCTTGGCACAGGGACTAGGCCCAGGAAGGGAGACATATACTACATTGCATCAGGGCCCATCAGAGCCTAAGTTAGGGGAGAAATAATAATGTAAGCACAGAGGGAGCAGCAGCAGCCAGAGAGAAGTGACAGGAGCTGAGGCAAAGCCAGTCTTAACTGGGTTTCAAGAATTCAGAAAACACCTCTTAAAGATGAAATCAGCTGTACAAAACTGGGTAGCCCAGGAAGCTGGCTAAATAAAGCACGTGGCTCACACTCATCCACCGGAGTGAGCACTTCTGCAGGGCTAGCATCTTTCAATGTCGACAAAACAAGAATAAAGAATGTAAGTCAGTGTCGGAACTTGACCAACATTTTGATGCGATTTTGCCAGTTTCCTACACTTAAGAGGCTTCCGTGATTTTGCATTTGTTTTCTGTGTGGAAGAGCTCTAGAACAGTGGTGTTGAGTCTCTGGGTTTTAAGGAGGTTTTGTGGGGGGCTGGTGAGGTGGGTGTTGTACTACTGAATAAAAAATGAGGTTGTTCTCAAACATCCTCCCAACACTCTAAATTTATTTAAATGCTAATGGAATTAGTCTGATCATTTTGAAGGTGCATGTATGTATGCTGCAGGGTCTTCTTCTCCCAGATAATTAGTTTGTGACCCTTATTAAGATGTCTCATGTCTAGCACTTATCAAGACTGCATGGTAACTTTGTCGTCGTCGTCTTCGTCTGCAAGTGCCCGCTCCTCAAGAGGGGCAATGGTTAAGCTCCTGGCCTGGGCTGGGCTGGTGCAGTGCCTGGGCCCGGCGCGGCGGGGGTTAAGGTGGGCGCCCAAGCCCCGCGCCCGCCCGCCGGGATGAGCGCGCAGTCCGCGCCGCCCGCCCGCCCGTTCCGAGGCGGCTCCGGGAGAAAGTGGCGGTCAGGGAAGGAGCTGCTGCCATGACAACCCCGGCGGTCGGGGCCCGCGCGCGTCGGGGCTGCTCCCGGGAGGAAGGCGGCGCGGAGGCCGGGGGCGGCCGCTGAGCGTGGCGTCCGCGCGGCTCCGGTGCCGGCTGAGCCTCGCCTTCCCCAGCAAGCGAGCGAGGGGCCGCCGCGGTCCGCTCCTGCCTGGCCGCGGCCGCAGCCCCTGCCCCGCAGAGACCGGCCGGATCGCGGCGGCTGCAACGCGCTTTTGGGCTGCGAGGAAGTTGACCGAGCGGCTGCGGCAGGATCCCCGGGGCCGGGTTGCACGAAGCCGGCGTGGCCATCTCCTCGTCGCGCAACCTTGCCGCCTCCTGCGTGCTCTACTTTCCGCCTGCTATTGTTACAGACTGTTTTCCCGTGGCGAGCCTTCCTCCGAAACTTGCGACGAAAGTGTTAGATGGCTCCTTTTGGAACTGAGGAATTGCAGACCACCTCTGGGTAGCTGGATGGAACCCACCCCCGTCCCTTTCCGGTACCAAAGTGCTTACTCCTCTCCAAAGTGCCATGCCTGAACTGTTAATGGGAAGAAGCGGCTCCTGAAACGTGCCCACACCTTTGCACCTGCCTGCGCTTCCCCTTTCTCGGCCACCGTCCCCGGCCGAAGCGGCGAGGAGACAGCCCCCTTTGGATGTCCTCCGTGGAAACTGGTTCTCCGAGGCTGGCAAGCTGAGCTGGATTTGGGGGAGGAATATTGCACTCGGAGGAGTCTGCGCGCTTTTCTCCTCCCCGCGCCTCGCGGTCGCCGCTAGTTCACCGCTCAGTCCCGGTGCTCGCTCCCCCACCCCACCCCACCCACTTCCTGTGCTCGCCAGGGGGGCGTGTGCCGTGCGGCTGCCGGAGTTCGGGGAAGTTGTGGCTGTCGAGGATGGGGGTCTGTGGGTACCTGTTCCTGCCCTGGAAGTGCCTCGTGGTCGTGTCTCTCAGGCTGCTGTTCCTTGTACCCACAGGAGTGCCCGTGCGCAGCGGAGATGCCACCTTCCCCAAAGCTATGGACAACGTGACGGTCCGGCAGGGGGAGAGCGCCACCCTCAGGTAGGGAGTTGCCATTCTTCTGTGATTTGAGGATGATTTGTGTGGGGTCGGGGTAAGGGGCTGGGGTGCCGTTGTGTGTACTGGAGCGGGCAGGGGCTGGCGGAGAGGTCGCTGGTTCCCTGGGCGGCACAATTTATGGGGGAGCTGGGTGCTCCGCCTGGGAATGTGGTACTCATAGGGGAACACCCAGAGGTTCTGGAGGTGCGCTGTTTCCCCAAAACGGGCTTTCTGGGTGAGGAGTGGCTGGGCCAGGGTGTCGCTGAGATTGAGGGCTTTGGCCCTGGCACTGTCTGTGCCTCAGCCTGGTGGCCGTGGTGTGGTGACTGGGGCCTGGCTGGGGCTCAGTGTGAACAGTCTTATCTGAAGTTAATGAGTCCTGAGGGAGGGGTCTGGCTGGGTGTGAATGCCCTCACTCGCCCATGCGGTGGGGAGTTGCCAACCCTGGCTCCTGGACTCTGTGAGAGCTGCTGCTTTGTGCTGGGCCTGACTGTGCCCAGGCTTTCCTGGGCTGCCTTCGTGGCATGAGCTGGTGGGCACAGGGAGATGCTTTCTCTTGTCTGAATGTGGCTTTCTGAGGCCGAAGTCATGGAGTCTGGTTTGTCCGTGGAAAATGTCATTTGAAGTCTGCTCTGTTTGTGCTGTCCACCGAAACAGAAGGTGCAAAACTCGTTTGCTGAACAGAAACTAGATTTCAGTATTGGGTCGGGTCCTAATAGGCTTCTGGGGTTGAGGCTTACAGGGACTGGGGGAGGAGGAGAAGAATCACGCCTATGCTTTGTGTCAGGTGGGACGATTCTATCTCCCTGATTACCTTGCCTGTAGAGACTCTATTTCCACTGTTGATGAACCACACCACTCACATGAGGGCACCGCACTTAATGATTGCAATGGGAAATTGTACTCTCTGGGATTTTCTAAGAGAGTAACCATGAGGTAGAAGTTAAGAAGGTTCATGGGAACGATTTCCCTGTGTCTCTTTGCTTTAGTGTGCTCCCCTAAGTAAAGTTTTCCAAACTGGGCAACTGCACTAACCACAAGCCAACATGGCAGTGTTCTTGTCCTCTGCACGTGAAGATTCTTGGAAAGATAACCCTGGTCCTGGTGTCCACTGTTTCATCCTTGATGACTGTTCTTCTAAGATGGGATTGTTGGTGGATTGTCTACTTAAGGCAATATCTACAGGATAGAAAATGTTGAGGAGGGGCACTGGCAATACCAAGATGAATTATGAGCACATTGCCAAGGAATTGTGTAATTTAAGGACCCATGCAAGGCTGCAAGCATCCCATGATCCTTTGTCTTTGGAGAGTGAACCCTCCTGGCTCCAGTGAACTCCTAGCTTCTCATTGGTTCATGAAACCCACCTATTCCACTGAGCTCTTTAGGGACTATTTTGGACAAAGGTGAAACATCTGGCTTCCCTGAGTCCAAACTAATTGTGTATCTGTTTTATAAAGGGATTTCATAGGATTTACAAATATGCAGTGATTTCAGACTACTTAAAAAAAAATGAACCTGTCAAGCAATATAATCAAGGAAATTTCATCTTCTCTGGATTCCCCCTGTGTCCCTAACACTTGGCTGCAAGGAGGAGTCCCCCAGGGACAAAACAGAGATGTTCTCATATGGGGAACATTTTAGATACAAATGGGATGATTTCTTTTTTTTTCCGAGGAGGAAGGTGGAAGATAGTCAGCTCTGTAGTGATTTGAAGATAAAACCACAGCAAATGGGCCATGATAGAGACTCCCACAGTGGCCAGGATCTGATCTCCAGAAGGTAGTCTTCAAGGCTCATGAGAATTGGTACTGTCCCAAGGGTGGCTGCATTCAGCATGTCTTCAGCCACAGGACAGGCCTAGGAGCAGCTTCTCTTTAAAATCACATTCTCATGTATGGGTTGGTTTCTTTTTCCTTGTCTTTCCTTCCATGTTTCTTTTTTTCTCACTCTGGGGGTCCCTCTTTGTCTCTTTCAGTAATAATGTTTGTTTGCATTTTCCCATATACTCTCAGCGCAGTGTCTTGTTTGGGTGCAAGGGGAATATGGTGGGGCTTCCTTTCCAGACCCTTGAATTGGGCCCGGCCCAGCCAAGTTCCTCTTGGATCATCTCCTGCCATTATGTGCCAGCCTCAGGGGCTGAATGTTTTCCTGACGTGCAGGAGGAAGATGCACACAGTGAATAGAGCTCTCCAGGGCAGAGGTTAGTGAGGTAGGATCTCATTGACACCAGCCAGTGGCCACGGGCCTGATGTAGGATATGAATTAGGCACCAGGTGTAACAGGCAGCCTATATAGAGGACACTCATTCCTTTGAAAATCACCCTTATTCTTCTCAGACTCTAATGCACTAGAACAAGGAAGGGCTACCTTGTTGGGGATGTATTATCTAGAGTGGAAGCCCTTGAATTCTCAAACAGGCTCTG
Organism: Indri indri; assembly: GCA_004363605.1. NCBI lineage: Eukaryota > Metazoa > Chordata > Mammalia > Primates > Indriidae > Indri > Indri indri. Next base: position 8,098 of record RJWJ010004572.1, read on the forward strand.
CCTTTTCTAATTATATTCACAGAGAGGTAAGTAGGAATTTCAGAATTTATTTTGTGTGCATAAAAATTGCTAAATTTGCATGTAGCCTGGCTCTAGATTGCGACAATCTAATGGTTCAGGGTTCTGGGCTATTTTATTTTTGCTTTTTATTGTGTGTGTGAGGAGCAGGGGTCTCTTCTTCTTTCCTTTCTTCCTTGCATCTTTCTTTCTTCCTTTTTTCCTTGTTTGTTGTTACTTTTTTTTTTTTTTTTTTTTTTTTTTTTTTTTTTTTTTTTTTTTTTTTTTTTTTTTTTTTTTTCCTTTTTTGGCTTGATCATGTGGCCAAGCTACAAGGAACCGCAACCAGGGGAGATTTGAGCACCTCTGCTCTGCCCCGGAGGTCCACCCTGTCCCCCTTGCTGTGGGTGGTGATGTTGATACTTGTAGTTTTCTTCACAACCAGCAGAGGACTTTTTGCTCTAATTTTATTTTATTCTGCTTTGTTCTCACCAGTATCATTTTTTGAGGATCTTTTCCAGTCCCCAAAGTACAAATGCTTCAGCCAGCAGATTCTAGTGTTAGGAAACTTTTAAAAAATGTTTTATTTTATCCAATTAGTTCTAGCAGTCCTTGTGGAGGTGTTGGCAACCTTTCACCCAACATGGCATTAACAGCCTGAAAAGAATTACAATTTGAAATCTTCTACTATTTCTGCTTTCCTGCTGATATTCTGCGTGCATATTTTTAAAGAGTCACGTTATGTAAAACAGAATTTGCAATAATAATACTATTAGCCAGGGTTTATTGAGTGCTCACTATGTATTACGGAGTATGTAAGTTTCTTATATTATCTAACCCATCTTTCAACCTCACGACATTAACACATAACCCTAAGAATAGCCTTATGATGTAAGCACTGTTATTATCCCCATTTTGTAGAAGAGAAAATTGAGGCATAGAGAGTTTATATCCTTTGATTTAGGTGGCACAGCTAGGAAGTTTTGAAGCCAGATTATGAATCACTAGTAATAATAATGTTAACTAGATGAATAGTGCTATCAATCATTGTCAGTTACCGTGTTAAACATTTTATGTGCACAGTAACATTTAATCCTCACAACTTTCTGAAATAAACTTAATTATCCATCAGTGTATAGATGAGGAAACTGAGGCCCAGAGAGAGAAACTTACCTAAAAATCACACAAGCAGCAAGTGGCAGAGCCGGAATGCTGACTCAGGACTTTGATCATTGACTTTGTATTAAATACATCAAGATTTCCCCAGACTGTGAAGGACCGTTTGGACTCTGCGCTTCCCTAATTCCTCAGTGGCACTTACTGTTTGCCCCATTCATTTTGGCTTAGACCCTGTTTTGTAATGTCATCTAACTCTTCTGCCTTCTTTTTCCCTGTGGGCTACAGAGCAACTCATGGAAAGCAAGACTCATGCCTCATCAGGCCACGAACACTGTGTGCTTGCAGATATTTACTGAACAGATGCAATGAATGAAAACAAAGCAGAAATCTCCCCCAGCTTATATTCAATTTATCTCCTTCCCACATTTCTCTATCATTTTATTTTAAAATTCAACTACGACCAACCAAGAAAGATTTGTTGAGTGGTTCTTTCAGGAAGGGCACTGAACTGGGTGTTGGGGTGCAGAGAGGCATGAAACATGGACGTGGCTCTCAGGGAACCGGAGTCCAACTCAGAAAGCTGACTGCGGACAAGGACATCATGGACAGTGTGAGGCAGAACGTGCCCATAAACACGCGGGCGATGGCAGCTGCACAGCCAGAGCAAAGTGCCCTCCGGCTTTCCCCGGTGGAGGCTCCCAGTGGGCGGGCGAGGCTGGCAAGGCTGCGCCCAGCTCAGCCCGTGGAAACGCAGGGGCGGTGGCGAGGAGCCCAGCAGCCTGAGATGCCCAGCAGCGTGGGTGTCATTCACTTAGAGACCTTGGCTAAGCATCAACGCGTCACTCGGCAGTTTCAATGAATGCTTTTCATGTTCCAGAGATTCCTTGAATAAGGCAGCAGCTAGTAACCTGAATTATTTCCTGGGGATCATCTGGTAAGTGAGTATCAGAGGCTGAACTACACTTTCTGACATGTGTCTAGACAGTAGGCTTGGGGACTGAATGATGTTGTTTTTCAAGGATGAGTTAGGAATAAAAAGGCTGAGATACGTACAAGATTTAGGTTGAGTTTTGATATGCAACTCCACGGAATTGCACAGAATAATGTGGTTTTGATACCTGAGAGGACCCAGGGAGGCCTCTTGTAGATAAAGGAAGCTGTGGCACTCTGTTCATGTCATGTAAAGCACTTAGCATTTCATTCTATAAGCAGGTGGATTCTCTGTTAGTCCCTCCAGCTACGCCATGGCCTCTGTGGGCAGAGCCATGCCTACCTTGGGTTTGCATGCTAATGCCGAGCACAGGCCTTGGCCCATGGTGTTTGCTAATAAAGTCTGAATGACTGTCCCCCACCCTTCCCTTCACACACTCTGCTGTAGACACCCTTGGCCTTCCTTCTGTTTCATGAACACAGAACACCTATGCCAGCCACAGAGCCTTTCCTCTCATGGTCCTCCGTTTTGGGAATGCCCCTACCATGGGCCCTCCATGGGCAGCTGTTTCTCATCATTTTGGCTTTCGCTCGCGTGGAACCCCTCCCCGCCTCCACCACCGAGGCCTTTCCTGACACCCAGATCAAAATAATTCCCTACAGCCACCACCAGTCTTACATTGGCTTACCATCCTGGATTGTACATCCTGGATTCTACAGAAGGATGCTCTCTGTCTGAAGTTCTTCCATTCGTTTGGTGATCTGTGTACGGTCTATCTTTCCCAACTGCACTATTGAGTTCCTTGAGAATAGGTACCTTCAGTTTTATTCAGCATTGTATAAGCAGTGTCTGGCATACAGAAGGTATTCAATAAGTATTTGTTACATGAATGAATGAAGGAATGAAGGTCTGACATCACTGTCTTCTTCTCCTTTCCTGTGTCCTTTTTCCTGGATTGTCTTGTGTTGTCCTGGCCTTGGACATGATACTGGCTCACTGTCATTTCTGTCCAGGTCTTGCAGCTGTGAGGTTGCTCTTGCTGGGGTGCTGGTGGGAAGTTTACAAATACACATGAGTCATTGACCTGGTGTCTATCTGTCCAGGACACAGATGAGCTGTGTCGGTTGTCCATTATTTCATAGCCACACCCATGATGGCACATGCCTTCAGCTGGGTGACTTCCCTACCCAGTCCTTAAGCCTTTGAAGAAATGATATAGTCAATCCCAGGTGGACTGCAGAGAAATTAAAGCTTTTCAAGATAAGAAGGGGCACAGAAAAGCAGTGGCTGTCTCGTGGTGTAACTATTGATCCATTGTTTATGAGTTCGCCCATTCAGAATAGCAATGCCACTCAAGGAGCATGTGCTGTTCCCACTGCCCTGCCCCCCCCCCCGGACTGGCCTCAGTGCACTCACCTTGGGGGCTTGCCAGGCATCTAGACAGTGGCCCATGGCTCTGAGGAGCATGGACAGATGGGCTTGCAGAGGGAGGCTCCTGGAAGCACATTCAGCCTGTTGAGGAGCCAAAAACTAAAATGGGAAAACTAAAAACTCAACCAACCATGGGGCAGAAGGAGTAGGAGTATGCCAGTTGTCACTGGAACCCAGAGGAGGCTACGGAGGGACAGCCCAGCTCTCTAGCAGCTCTCATCTGCACCATAGATGCTTTGCAGAAAAGTTTCTCCTGTCTTCCTCCTTTAAATGCCTAGCGTTTTTGAGTTTGAAAGGATTGCAGAGACCGGGGAGTTCAACCCCTTGTCTTGCAGATAGTGAGAGTCGTGGTAATCAGTCTTACCCGAGGAGGGCCTGACAGCCAGCACAGGCTCCATCATGTGGCTGTGAGCCCTGGCCTGGGTCTATGCATGCCTGAAGGAAGGGCCACCTTCTCCTTCTAAGTGCAGAAGCGTTTTGCTGACTGTGAATGCCTCTCGTGCAGTTAGCTGACATTTATCCCCACATTCTCTCCTAACTGCTGGTTTCTTCTGGCGCTGGGGCCTGCGTTCTCATGCTCCAGCTCTGCCTCTGTGTGGGACAACTGTGCTTGCTGTGTGTCAGGCCCTGTGCTGAGCAGTTCACCAGCAGAGTCCCATTTAATCCTCACAGATGCTCCATGAAGTGGATACAGTTATTACCCTGATTTTACACATCGGGAGACCAAAGCGCCGAGAGGCCACATGAAGGTATTGTCCCAGATCACGCACTCAGACGGTTGTGAGCTGGGTCTCAGGATCAGCTGTGTCTGACGTCTAGGCTATCTGTCTTTGCACCGTTGCGCTGGTCTCATTCCATTCCTTCTATTCTTCATGGCCAAGTTTCTCTCATCCTGGAGACCCAGTGCATCTGTGGTGGTGCACAAGAATCCCCCATTCCTGACGTGGGAGGAGTGGGCATGGGAGTAGGTGAGTTTTCCCAGCCTGGGGCACGGAAGCTCTAGAGGTCCCTTTTCCTCAGAGAATCCTAGCATTTCCTCAGTGTGTTCAGACTTTTATTCCAGGTCCTTCCACAATCTTTTTCTTCAGATATCAACAACCTCAGACTCTCTCACGGAGAGTTAACAGTCCTTTGGACGTTTCCATGTATTTCTCTGGAATGGAGTACTGAACAAATCTAGGTGGACCTGAGGATTCTACAAGCCAGTGCATGTGGATGCCATGGCATTGGGACCTGCACCTGTATGTTTCCTTGATATTATTTTTTTGTACTAGTGATAGGATCATTGGCATCTCTTCTGGGGAATCTTGAGAAAAACAATAATTAATGGTAACAGCACATTTGTTCTCTTGGATTGAAAGTCTCCACTGATGAATAAAATAAAGCATTATCCTTGAGGTATCTGAGGCCATTTTGCTTCCTCTGGAGCAAGTTGATGGGTTACCACTGTGTAATAGATAACTAATAATAAATGACTAGTACTACCAACGTCATATATAGGGCCAAATAACAGTCTTTTTAGAAAACCAAGAATTTATTGGGTTTAGGATGCAATTTCAAATTGTATGACCTGAGGAGAGAAGGGAGCAATAGGGAAGTTTAATGGGGTTGCACAGTTGGTGGGAACAAAGGTCTTCAGCAAACTAGACCTTATGGACTCAACATTGGAGCAGGAGTGGTATGCGGGAAGGAACACACTGTGGGACAGGGATCTGCTGACCCCGGCTCGGGCACTTTCTCTTTGTTTGATCACGCAGGCAAAATTTTTAATCACCCTGTTTAAAGAGGACAGTTATTACCTACATTAAAGTATTGTTTTATGTTAAAATGAAATAATGTATTCAAAGCTTAGTGCATAATTATAACCACAGTTCTTTCTCTCCGTATGTGTACACATACACACATGCATATATATGTATGCATATGTACATACGTGTATATATAATTTACACACACATAGTAATTTTTATTATAAACTATTGTAGCTTAAACCCCGTGGATAGATACACTGTGTCTTGCTTCTGACAGATCTGTAAAGAGAGAGATCCCTCTTTGTCCACCCGTAATTGTGATTTTTTTTTTTTTTTTTAGTGCTTGTCTTATACATCTGTTTAGATTCCAGAAATCTCTTTCAGGTCAAATAATTTCTCGAGATATTTTATTTGCAAGAGGGAGTGAGAAGAAAGGTATTTCTTTATTTCTCATAACAAGAATGTTGCATAGCAAGCTGTGACAGTTCATGGCTCTGAAGATGAATTTCCCACCAGAAAAGGCCATACGGAAGGTTCCGTGGAGCAGGTTATCTGTGAATTCATGCACGGATTTAGGATTGGTAGAGCTTTTTTCCTTGGAGGGGTAATTTTTCTGTGATAATTCCACTGGAGTCATCTGGCAGAACAGAGATTAGGATAACATCTGAGGGGGGATGTGTTTAAGGTCCTTGCCGCATTAGGTTCTCTGATTGTAATTATTTTCCTCATTTGTATCTCCTGGCTGTTGGGAGGCAGGCTCAGGGCTTGCAAGGTGTCTTAGTCTGTTTGTGTTACTGTAACATAAAGAAATGCCTGAGCCTGGGCAATTTATAAAGAAAAGAGGTTTATTTGGCCCACAGTTCTGCAGGCTGTACTAGAAGCATGGCCCCAGCATCTGCTTCTGGTGAGGGCTTCAGGAAGCCTCCACTCATGGCAGAAGACAAAGGGGATCTGGCCTCATGTGGCAGGAGGAAGGAGAGAGGATATATACGGAGAGGGGGTGGAAGATGCCAGGCCCTTTTTAACAGTCAGATCCTGTGGAACTAATGGAGCGAGAGTGCGCTCATTACCGCAAGGGCGGCACCAAGCCTTTCGTGAGGGATCTGCCCTCCTGACCCAGGCACCTCCCACCTACCTCCAACATTGGGGGTAAATTTCAACATGAGATTTGGAGGGGACAAATATCCAGACTGTATCACAGGGTGATGGTGAACATAGAGAAGAAAGCCTTTTTGCACTCGGTAATTTTTCTTTTGGGCAAGTCTGGGCAAGACCGTTGCCTTTGGCTTTAGTGACTTATCTCAGGATTCACTGATGGGACCACAGAAACAGTTCTTCTGCTTTAAGTCGATGCCAAAGGGCTTAAATTAGTTTAAATTTAGTGAACTATTTATATATAGTAGTCTCGATCTTTCATGATCTGTTTTCTCCAAATCTCATTTATTCCCTTGGTTGAGTTATTTGGGTTTATTTGGGCATATTTGGCTAACTTGCCGTCTTGTTAGTGTGAAACGTTTTGGCTTAGAAAGCTTTTGCGTGGTTAGATTTGCCTGATAAAATAAAGATATAGATTAATCTTGCAATCTTGCTAAGGGATTTTTTAAAATAATAGAATTTTTAATGAAAATAGCATCAACCAACAGACTGATGGAAAATAAAAAAAAAAAAAAAACTGAAATCACCCTCCGACAAAGCTTTGTTGGCCCCATGAATTCAAAGGAAGATGTATTTGTTTGAAAATAGTTTCTTGTTCTTCTCTGGCTTTCAAACAGGCTCTACTGTAGTGGGTAAGTGGAAAAGTGCTCTCACACTCAGACTAATCATCTTTGGACAAATTTACTTGTCAGGAGAGCTCAATCCAAATTATAACCCATCAGAACCTATCAGTAGGAAAGACTATATGCAAATTATTTTTAATTTTGTGCAGTTGTTATGCATAAAAACTGGAAATAGCAATTCTGTGGTGTTGCGGAATGAATTGTGCTCCCCTCCCCTCAAAAACAGGTATGTTGAAGTCTTAACTTCCAGTACCTCGTCATGTGACTTTATTTGGAAATAGGGGTGCTGCAGACATAATTAGCTGCAGGTCATGCTGCAGTAGGGTGGGCCCCTAAACCGATGTATCTGTATCCTTATAAAAAGATGACAATGTGGAGACACAGAAGACCCAGAGAGAGTGTCATGTGACAATGAAGGCAGAGGTTGAAGCGATGCGCCTGCAAGCCAAGGAATGCCAAACATTGCCAGTGAGCAACCAGGAACTAGGAAGAGGCAAGAGGGGAATCTACTCCCCAGGTTGCAGAGGGAGTATGGCCCTGCCAACACCGTGATTTCAGGCTTCCAGTCTCCAGAACTGTGAGACAATAAATTTCTGTTGTTTTAAGCCACTCAGTTTTGGTACTCTATTATAGCACTAGGACACTGGTCTACTTAGGTATTATAAAGAAAGAGTTTGTTAAATAATAGTAATCATATATAAAGGACCACAGAAAGACCTGGTTGGACCACCTGGTCTCCAGCCATGACAAGAGCCACTGCAGTCCACAGAGAAGGCTTCAGAGCTTGGAATGCTCTTGGGATGATTCTCTCTCCCAGCCATGACGTCAACCTCTCTGTTACAAATACCGAAGAGGCTGATAGGGGTAGAAATATAATTAGAACTCATTACCCTCTTTTTTCTAAGAAACTCATTACTCTCTTTTTTGTGGACAAACCCTATTGTATCTTCTTAGTTATCTCAGCCACGGACCCCCAACCCTGGGCCGTATATCATCTTCTAGAGATTCTTATCACTACATGGTTTTGTGCATCCAATAATCTGACCCAGTTGCAAGCCTCTCCCTCATTCCCCAAACCTTTCTACTCTCTGGACTTCATGATCTGTTGCCAGCAAAATCCTTATGTCTCCATTCTCTTCTTTGAATGTTCTTCTCTCTCTCTCGTTCCCTGGGTTACACTGGGCAGCACTCCCAGAGGCATCTCAACAGCAGCTGTTTTTCTCCTCTGTCCTGCTTGCCACAGCTGGACAGATGTCCTCCTTGCCACCCATCGTGGCTTCTGGACATTTCCTTTCCATCTTTCCCAAAATCTGCGGTTAGGGCGGAGCACATGTCCTGACCACGCTGTTAGCTCAGTGTCCCTTTCTTGCTGCCGTTGCCCTCTGTGGGACCTGACCACGCGCCTTCATTCTAGACCTTTAGACCGTCTGTCCTACTGTTCATGTACAGATCCCATTTTAGGATGAGCTGACATTCAAACTGGATGCCTGCGTCCCAGCCAGCACCCTGGACGCAGCCCCACTGGACCATTGCCAGCCACACTGACTTGCGCTTCCCTCCGTCGCTCTGATCTTGGGAATGGGCATCACCACCCAGTCGGCTGCCTGGGCCAAAAACCTAGTAGAGCTTTTATCTATTTTTGCTTTCTCTCCTATACTGTATCTAATCCATCGAGAAATCCTATTCCTGGACTGTTCTGGTGGCATCTTAATCTGGTCTTCCTGTTTCCACTCTGCTCCCCTGGAGTCCATTCTCTACCTAGCAGCACCAGTTATGATTTAAAAACATGGATTACATGACTCTCTGCTCAAGACCCTTCAGTGCTTACAGCTGCATTTAGAATGGGACAGCACACGTCCATGGAGTGAGAGGCTATTTAATCCCCTGGGGGCTGTCTACCCCTCAGGCCTCTCCCCCATCCTTGCCCCTTTACTCCTGTGGGTGCTGCACACTGGACTCTGCTGCTCCTGGAACTGCCCAAGTCCATTCCTGACTTGAGAAGTGTTCTTCCCTATGCCAGGATCTGCTACAGTCTCGTGACGCTGGGCCCCTCATTGAATTTCCCTGTCTGCTCCAATAGCCTATCCTCGGAGAAGGCGTTCTAGACCACGCTATTTGACATAGCCACACCCCAGCCCACCTCCTGCTACCCCTTTATCTAGTTTTAATTTCCTTCCTAGCCCTTAACACCTAGAAAGGTCTATTATGTATTTATCTGTTACTTATTTATTGTCTCTTTTCTTAAAATGTAAGATCCACCAGGCCACTGGGTTTATTGCTCTCATTTGCACTGACTACATTACTGCCCGGAACGTGGCATATATATTAAGGAGTGTTTGTTGAGTGAATGAAACATTTGTTAGGAGTAGTAGTAAGTTATAAGTAGTGAAAATGATATATTTTTTATTAGGAAGAGGAAACTGGTCTGTCTCTGTATTGGCATGGGTTTGGGTGTTATTAAACAGAGTGCAGATCGGTCGTGTGTGTGCCGGCGTCGGGTTTGTTTTCTCGGTGGGTGAGCGGAATGAGACGTTGAAGAGGAAATCGTCGGGGCAGTGTGACACACTTCATAAAGTCTACACGTGTGGAATCTAAAGGGCCTTTAAATATCCACTTTTACAAGGGGTTTTATGGAAAATCTAATAAACACTGGAGAATAAGGATTATCTAGCTCGTGGCCTACAAACATGGGGGAAGGGAAGGAAGTGGCAGTCAGACAGAAACCAGGCTGTGAGCCTGAAATTTAACACATTATTCAATGGCCAATATTTTATGTTCAGTTTTCTTTATTAAGAGAATTCTATCTTAGCACTTTAGACGGTAATGATTAAGTGCAGGGTGTGGAGTCAGACCCCTCCCTGGGTTTGAATCCTGGCTTAGCCACCAGGTCTGTGATCTTTGTCACATTGAATCACCTTGCTGCGCCTCAGTTTGTCTTCATCCAAGAGGACTAATAATATGGATCCTGAGCCAGTCTTGAAGCGTGAAGGACTTAGCAGTGTCCAGCACTTTTTGCATGCTTGGGTTAGCTTTATACAGCGGGCGGGGAGGACCAACCTGCAGTGGGTCCGTGTTGGGCAGTTGGCAGTGCTCTGCCTCTCGTAAGCCTGGTGCCCTGTGTAGAAGTGCACGGCACAGGCCACGCGAGTCGGGGCTGCGGCAGCCGCTGGTGCACACTCTATAGCTACGTGGGCATCCTGGCGTGGAGTGGGTTTTGAAAAGTCACAGAAGGTTCATTGGTTTTGGAATATGACTAGTGGTCCAGGGCCAGGATGACCTAGGTTTTAGTCCCTGCTGTATCCCAACTCAGTGTGTGAAACTACAGAGAAAATGAGTGTGCCCAGACTCAGGTTCCCCATGTCTGAAATGAGAAGGCGAGTCTTGACCCACACTGCTCAGCTTAGTTCTTTACTTTTGAGAAAGACATTTCTAGCTGCTCAAACCGTATATGTGTTGTTTATTCTTCTCCCGGGGCATACATCTGGGCTGCATTTCCCAGCCTGTCTTGAATTTAGGGGTTGCCATATGACAGCTCTACCCAAAGGAGTGCCAGCCAAAGTTACGTGTAGATTGGCCCATAAAAACCTCCCCTGTGAAATTCTTCATGCTCTTTCTCCTTAGGCCATCTGGATGTTGATGTCCAAAATCACCTTGGAAACCCCTGTCCTATTTGGCAGATGCTCCATCAGCCAAGTTCCTGAGCAACTGCAAGGGGCAGGGCTCCCACTCACCCTGCCAGCTGACCCGGAACCTTGTTAGATTACTACACCCAGGAAAATAAACTTCTATTTAGGCTTCTGAGATTTTGGAGTTCATTTGTTACAGTAGCTAGCATTATCCTAGCTAATTCAACACTCAACTGTTATAACTCATATTTTCTGATTTTAACTGCGTAGAAATATATAGATTTTTTTTTTTGAATCTAAATCTAAGCACGTATTAAAATTTCTTGGCAAGCCTCTTGGTGATTTTTGCATGTGTCTGAAAGTGAGAACTATGGCCTTTTCAAACTGAAGCCTCAGATGTTTGATGTTCAGTTGCTTGACTCTTTACAGCTCTGGTCCAAGTAAAATATCTGTTTTATTCTGCAGTTATGTGAAAACCAGTGACAAAGAAAAGTTTTACCTTGAGGCAAATGAGCACATGCCCATAATGAATATAACTCAAGATATGCTATAATTAGTGAAAATACCTCTTCGATGACAAATTGCTCATGAATGGCTGGAGCTTTCTTATTTTAGTGTAACCTTTTGTGCTAGAGATGTTGTAACATTCGGTGTTTTAATTGATTAGCAGTAAAGAGACAGATGGGATATTTGTAGACTTGTTCCAAAAAATGTTGATGAGAAAGGAGAGGAAACCACTGTCAGGTCTGGTGTTGGAAGAGCAACCGGGTGTTGGGGTGTTCAGGAGTGAATCTGAATGAAGGAGACAGCAAGGTGTGGAAGGGCAAGTGGGTGGGGCAGAGTTCCGGGTAGGCGATCTACAAGGGATGGAGGTGTTGCAGAGAGAGGGTGAGATTTAAGGCGGCTCGGTTCCGAGAGTGGTAACGCAGGGCTCAGGTCAGGGATCTCGTCTTAGTTTCCTTGTTGCCTCAGTGTGCTGCCCAGTGTCTGGCACGTAATAGGAGCTTCATGTATCCTTGGGAAATAAAATGGGCGAGCTCTCATGTGTCACTTCAGTAGTCTTTACTGTGCGTCTCCTGTGAACCAGGCACTGTTCTAGGTGCTAAGTTCTTCTCTCACAGAGCGATTTTTAGTGAAGAGAGACAAGGGCTGCCGCTGGTATGCATTAGAAAAAAGGCATCTTCTCGCAGCCTGCAACTTGCACAGACCAGTTAGGATGAAGTTGTTCACTAGAGGCCCTGGTTGGATTAAGGGAGTGCCAGCTGCATTTTGTTGGCTTCGTCAGCCTCCTCAGCTGGGCACCTTTGAATAGCACACAACGTGTACAACTGTACCTGGCAGGACCCTGCTGTCCGTTAGTAAGTACACAAACGGTACATCGCGTGGTGGAAAGTATCGTGACAGAAAGTAAACTGTGGGTGAGGGGCCTGGGTAACCTGGTGTACAGGGAGGGAGAGGGGCTTGCTGCGTGGTCAGAGCCACCGAGCATGGCAGAGAGCCCTGCAGGGATCTGCTGGAGGAACGTGCTAGGCGGAGCAATCAGCATGTTTGATGAGCCAGAGAAGAGCCAGGTGAGGAGGGGGAGGTCTCCAAACTGAAGGGGGAAGAGCAGGAAAGAAGAGGCATCTGGGGGTCTCGAGTGTCTGTAAGAGCTATGATAATGTCAGAGTTAAGGAGCAAATGAGGACAGGAGCACATATTTTAGGAGATGAGAATTAAATGAAAATCCCACATAAACAAATAGCCCCAGCACCCATGTCGAATTCATTTGCTTCGCATAGATGCCTGGTAGTTTCCACGTGGACACTGGCCGGGCTGTTCTGGCTTTGTGGTTTTGCGGCAGCCCATATCCGATGCTCCGCTCCCGGCTCTTGCACATCTAGCCATGAGGGTCTAGTGTTTTCTAACTGAAACGTCATCCATCGTGGGTCCACTCTTCTTTGTCATTTTCATTTATCACATCTGAAAATTATAAACATTTAAAATATGAATAATATCCAATCTGATGTTTTACCTGTTGCCATTTCCAGGATATTACATTGTGAAATTAAGCTGGCATTTTACAATCATGTGTGGATGTGTGTGTACGTTAAGCAGACGCATATTTGGAATTAATAGACTCATAGAAATCAGAGATGGATTAAGCCTAATGAACTGTTCGGAAGAATTATTTAGCACATATTTCATCTCTCTATTCAGTAATCAACCCTATGCACCGTGTATGCTAAGAAAGTGAGGTTTTTACCTTTTTTTTCCCACTCCTTGGATCATATCCATTTATGGCTGAAAATTTAACATTGCAGCCCCAGAGCATTTTGCACCAACTTTATTAAGCATTGGGTTTGACATTTCCCTGCCCCTGGGGTTACCTTTGTTATTTAAAAAGTAGTTGCTTTGCTAGTTACCATTAATATATAATTAATAGTTGGTACTGGGCTCCAAGGACCACACCAGGATGCAGGACTGGCCTCAGAGCGGTCCGCAGGCGCAAAATCCCACTGCTCTCTCCTCTTCTTCCACTCTTTGGGAGAGGCAGGCCTGACCTTCAGAATGTTGTGATCGGAAGACTTGGAGAGTTAAGCCTAGATGGGAGGCTTGTGCATTTTGTTTGAATTTTGTCCACAGCAAATGGCTGTTGGCTTCTCTTTTCACTTAAAGTATACGGGGACCCTCCTCTGGAAGCTGTACACATTTTCAACAGACTTTCAGAATCTTATTCACAGCATGGGTTTCCCTACTAACTAAAAGGAAGGAGAAATGGAAAGGTGGGATACTTGATAGTGTAGAATTTTACCCAGATAAGCATTGAGTTTTTGATGCTGTAACAGAGACATGAAATCATGGCCCTGCGAGGGCGCACTGGAGATCGGTTCACACGTAGCTTCAGATAGCCGAGTGCCGAAACCTTCTTTCTAGTGTGATGAGATACAGTATGTAAATATCTATCCCAAACATACATACTCAACTCTCATAAGTCTACATAAAACATGTTAATTGAGAATGTATTTTGTAGTGGAAAAAAATGGACCATGGAGTTGGGACAAATTTAAACTGGGATTTAACTTGAGCCGTGAAATTATTAATTTAATCTCTCCGAGCCTTTATTTTCTTATCCGTGAACTGGAGCTAAATAATACCTTAAATACTAAACACGTACCTGACAGAGTTGCTGCAAGAATGATAATAATAATAGCAAAGCCAACATCAGCAGCAGCATTCAGGGAAAACCTATTATTACATGATAAGTGCTTTACATGAATTAGCTCATTCGGTAACCATAATCATTTATAATAATTAATAAGATAACATGTAAAGTCTCAAGGATTGTACCTGGAATATATTAGGCATTAAACATTTTGTATTAGGAATACTTTCATAATTAGCAAAAACAGAAGCTAAAACTATTTAGCATGAGTGGACGATGGAGGAAGATAGGTTCTCCCATCCGTGTTCTGGCTCTTGCCAGAGTTTCCAGATGCAGGACCTCTTCTGTAGTCTCTCGTCTAGGGTTGGTCCCACCACAAACCCTGGAACATACCATCTCCCGGTGGCTTGCTTAGCCTGCTCGCATTTTCCGCGTCCTTCAGCTCTCCTCTGCCCCCGCCCCCCAAATCCAGTGGAAGTCCTGCTGACAGCACGCACCCACCCTTTTCTTGATCTCTCCGATCAGCACAAACCTCTTACTCTCTCATATTCCCATACTTTGTTGTTTATAACCATTTAGTTATTTATTCAGGAAATAATTGTTCAACATCTGCTGAGTGCCAACACTGTGCTAGAACCTGAGACATAAGACGATGATGAACACATAAGTGGCCGTACGACGTGAAGCCAGGAGGCGATGAGTTCTCTGAGGAGGAGGGCGCACAGGCCCGGGAGTGGGACGTGAGGAGGTAGTTCCGACTTTAGACACACTGGTTAGGGGAGGTCTCTCTGCAGCGAGCCTTTGAGTGAGATCTGATGAACAGGGGAGTCAGCCTGTGCACATTTGGGGGAGGATTTTCAAATGTGCTGAGGTGGGAGAATCCTTGGTTTGGACAGAGAGAGGAAATGAGGCCAGAGCCCAGGCCAGGACATGTGGCCCTGGGGACTGCTTTGGATTTTATGCTTAGTATTATGGAGCAGTTTGACCGTTTTGGCTGCTATATGTTAGCATTTTTTTTATTTTTTTTATTTTTCTGTAACTTATTACCCTTGTAAAATTTTTAAGTTCTTTAAAAGCAAAGGCCATATTTTATAATATTTGCATGTTTGCATCACAGACAGGACACAGTGCTCACATGGAACCTTCTCTGTGCTCCTACAATTTCCTATGCTACCTCCCTCTTATTAGCACTTACCCAAAAGCTCTTTTTGGGAATCTCTCTTTTTTGGGCTCACATTGATTCACAAAGTCTGAAGCTACTTCCAGTGATTAGATCCTAAAGATTTCCTGGACTGGTCATGAAATTCCCCAGGAGTAGAAGTCACGTGGCTTTCTTGTGTGAATAAACAGTATCTGCTCCCTGGACTTTCATTGTCATTAAAGGTCAAAGGCTTAGCCACACTGCTGGGCCCTCACTGGTCATGATCCTATGACTACTGAAACTGATGGAATGCCCAGAAAGAATGATTTGTAATGAATGCTTCAGCAATAAAACCATAAACTGTTCTTATTTTGTGATTTAATTTTAAAAATTTTTTCATTGCTTTAAAAAAGTAGATAATTACTGTTCATTTAGTTTTCATATTGTTGCCTTGGTTGGTGCTGGGTTGTTTGCTAACCATTCAGTATATATCAGTGATTTTTTTGGTCTGTAGTTTCTAATAATTACACTGAGTTGCAGATAAAATATTAATTAAGCATAACCTTATTTTTAAAGATAATATTAATACAGAATTTCCACCCAGAAATGCATTTTTAACTTTTCTATTAATTCTTTGTTTTTGTCACCAAGGTCTTTCCTACTAGACAGTGGGAGTGAACAGGATAGGTAGCAATAAGTTGATGGTCCAGGCAGGAGGGCAGTGAGGAAAAATGCAGATTACTCGTTGCCCTGTGGTTGGTCGTTCTTCCTCTGCGTTTGTTTTGAACCTGCTAGCACCTCACACTGGGCCTGGCTCAAAACAGGCACTCTGTAAAGGTTTAATGAAATGCCTACTCGAGGAACACACAATATTTTATGTGTACTAGGAGCCAAATGTGTATTATTTCCCTTTTATTATGAAATATTTTATACATCAGCATGTGTGTAACCTATCTATGTATAAAAACATAATAAATTGATCACGTGTGTTCTCTCGACACAATCTGAGAAATGCAACCTTCCATTACCTGTGATGCTCCCTGTGTTCCCCGTTTTATACCCTTTTTTCTCTGAGGAGCTCACCACTGCCCTAAACTTTCTTGTTTATTAATGCCTTCTTTCCTTTAGAGTTTTACCAAATACATAATTATTCTTAAACAACATATTATCTAGTTTTGTTTGTTTATTGCCCTCTATAGGAAAATAAACGGTAGATATTATCCTGCAAATGATTTTATTTAGCATGCATTTTCTAATAATTTGAAATTAATATAGTACCAAAAATAAACAAAGGCAGAGCTCTGGCTAAGGCATTTCAGATAATTAACTGGTCTATAACCCATCAATCAAAAATGGTTTGATGCTCTGTGAGTGTGTGCACACATGCAAATGCCTGCTAAAAATAATAAAAGGAGAAAGGCTCTTACATCAACATAGTAGTACCCATAAAGTTTCTGTGTAGTGGAATTACAAGCAACATTGATCTTGTATTTTCTATAATTATTACACTTTTAAAAATTAAAATTTGGGTTTTCATCATGAGATAAGATGAGTGTTGTAAAAATAGGTTCCTGTTGACCCCACGCTGCTCTGAGTAGGCCTTGGGCGCTTTGCACACGTGCTGTACGCGTGGGGCATTGTGCTCAGCACTGTTTGGGCCACAAAGAGAAATAAGGCACATTCTTGTCCTCAGCAAGCCTGCAACCTGGCTAGGGAGAAGAAAGCAGGGCCTCAGAAAGAGACTGAAAAGGAGCCACTGCTGGTCTGGAGGCCACCTTGTCATCTTGGATGAGGAGGCTGCAGGCAGGTGGCGGAAAGGGGTCTGAGCCTGTGAGGCCTGAGGGTGGCTGGGCTGTGAAGGCCAAAATATAACATGGACTGAAGCAGCAAGAGACCGTAACTGTGATTGACCCATTCCTGGAGGGAGAGGGGACCTCGGAGTCCTGGACTACCTGCCGGGGCTAGCCTCTCCCCCTGCAGCCAAACCTCAGTCCACTTCAGACTGTGCCCAGAACAGCTGGGGGCTTTCAGAGCACAGAAGACTGATAAGTGCATGCTCTGGGCAGTTACGGTAGGTTCGATTTCATTCAGCAAGTATGGATTGCATGCCGACCGTGTGCTGGACACTGTCCTAGGCTTTGTGGAATGCAGTAATTACCAACATGCTAAAATCCCTGTCCTCACGGCACCTACCTTACAGTGGGATGAGACAGTGAACAAAATACATACAGAATATGGACGATATTAACTGGTGACACATGCCATGTAGAAGGGTAAGTAGACAGGAAAGGAAGATGAAGCCTACAGTTCTAAACGCCATGTCTAGAGAAAGACTCATTGTCCTTCACTTATCTGTATATGTTAAATTGTCAAAAAAAACATGCATTATTTCAACATAAGAAGAAACATTGGAAAAAGACTAAAGACAATAGTTTATGGCAATGTATGCTTTTTTTAACATTTGAGGAAAATAGATTGTACAAGCTGTATCAGAAATATGTTTTCACGTCTAAAACTCTGTAGAGCCATAATGTTGATTTTCATTTATCGTCCCAATTCTTCTTCCTCTATCTTAATTGCCTCTGTCAGAAAGAGTAAAAAATGGAAGCACTCTGTCCAGCTCCCTCACAGAAAGCCTGTCTCTGATCAGCAGAAGAGGAATAAAGAGACGGTTCTGATGGTGATGATTATTCGTACCTTAATGAGCATACGTTGATCATCAGTGTGTGAGGCAAAGGGAGTCTCTCCCTGTCCTCAGGGGACCTTCCAGATGCTTCAGAGCGCTGGGTCTGAGCTGCAGGAGGTACAGAGGCTGGTTGGAACAGCCAGTCCTCAAGGCAACTTTTAGCCCAAGGGCCTTTGGAACCCATCGCATGGAGCCATTTAACTGCCCAGACTCTAGGAGACTCTTAAAAGCAATGGCTGGCGAATGAGCCAGAAGTCGTAAATAGATAAAGTAACAGGCAAATAATGGAATTAATAAGTAGATAGGGGAGCAGAGCCAGGGCTGTGAGCTGAGCACCACTAGATCAAGAAATGTCAGCTTCTCTCTCAGCTTTTCCTCCACAGCGCCAACTGTCAGTAATTTAGCTAACATTTTGTAAATAAATGTGGCACTCGGACAGCTGTCAGCGCGCCTGCTATGAACACTCCTTTTGTCACTGAAAGCTGGCAGTGCCGCTCTGTTTCTCCTGCAAGTGCAGCCGGCACTGCCAGTTGGCTCCTGGACTTGGGACTGTCAGGGAGCTCCTGGGGACCCTGGGTGGGGAGGCTGGTGCCTGCCCCAGGGCCGCTCCCCTGCTCCAAGAGGCTTTGCATCGTAGCCACTCTCTCTGGTGCTCTTGGCAATTTGTAAAGCACTTCATTCTCATGCCTGTCCTGTTGTCGGAGTTAAAGCTGAGACTCTTGTTTTTCAAATACCTTTCTGGGTCAGCTGGGAGTTCCATGTCCCTGATCCTCCAGTTTCCCCTAAGGGATTTGCTCTTTCTAAATAAGACATTTATTTATCTAGGTCAAAGATACTAAACTTGTTGTTTTCTTCTCTGGGTGCTAGGTGATAATTTAAGGTTGTGCAGCCAGAGTCTCCTCTGCCATAGCTTCCTCCTGAGTGTAAAATGAATAGCTCTGGACTACGCGTTCGCTCTCCCAGGTTTAATCACTGAGTTTTATTAAGTTAGTGCTTTAGTGCACCCTCTTCCCAGAAATACTCTCTCTCAAGACTTCTTAACCTATACCCGAGCAGAAGCACAGGGAGAGAGAGAATCTGTCTTAATATCAGAGTCCCATGGGCAATGAATTTGGGTTATTGTGATATATGTAATCTAGCTAGGTGAGGAAGAAGGTATACTGGGTAATTAAGTAGTGAGAAGTATGTTTAGTAATAATAAAGATCCTAGTGGACATTTACTGAACTCCTGTTTTTTGGGAGGGGGCCATGTTGCTTTTCAAAGTGCTTTATATATTACCTCATTTAACACTTGGAGCTTTATCTTCACCCCTGTTTTAAAAATGAGAGCCGGAAATACAGAGCCCTTGAGGAATCTTCAAGACTGTGCATGGCCAAATGGGGATTTGATCCCAGAAAATTTAGGCCCTTCGATTCCAAGGGCCTGTGCTCTTAACGCCTGCACTGGTCTTCTCCACTTATAGTTATCATGTGCACTGGGTATGAAATTACAATTTTTTAAAGAAATTTAAGCTATTTATTCTTATTTACAATTATATATAGCAGTATAATGAAATTACTAATTTTTGAGAAGCAAGAGCACAAAAAAATAAACCCTACACAAAAACTGAGGAACTAGCTTTGATCTCTTTTTCCTGATGAATGAGACTTTTTATAGTATTGTGGCAAACTATCAAAGACCTCATTCTATAGGACATATCACAGTGTAATATACAGAGAATATAAAGGAATGATTAAGAGAATGGACTCTGCCGTCAGTTGGGAAATTTACTTAGCTTCAGTGGTCAAGTAAGAATAGTAATTAATAGGAACTACCTTGTCGGGATGTTTTGAGGATTAAATATAATAATCTATGTAAAGTATTTAGCAGTGCCTAGCACAGAGTAAACATTTATTCATTCATTCATTCACTGAGATTTTTATTAGGTGCATGTGATGTACCACGGATTTCATGGTGAATAAAAGAGACATAATATGTTCTTGGAGCTTATGGGCTTGCGAGGGGTTACGGTGAACAAACAAGGAAACATGTTCAGATATGTCAGGTGGGAGGAATTGCTGAGATGGAGGCCACCTGGGAGGCTGGTAGGTTAGTGAAAGTCTTCCTGCAAGGAAGCGACATTTGAGCTGAGATCTCAGTGGAGAGAAGGAGCTGGCGGGGGAGGAACAGCGAGGAGAACATCACAGGCACAGGGAACAAGCATCCTGTGTTGGAGGAACAGAAAAGAGACCTCTGTGTGTGCAGCAGAGTAGACAAAGGAGAGAGGTGGAGCAGACGGACCTGCAGGGCTATGTGGGCCAGCTCAGATTTGGGTATTTTTTCATTATTTGAGAAGAAGTCATCAGAGCATTTTAAATGGAACAGTGACATGGGCTGAGCTACTGGGTTGCACCAAGATGCTGCTGGCTGGCCCTTTGGAGACTGGCTTGTGAGCCTGAGAAGAGGACAGTGTGCAACCTTCTAGAGCTTATGCAGCATCCAGGTGAGGGATGGCAGTTGATTTGACAATGGTGGGGGCAGTAATGATTGAGAGATACTTACAGATATGTTTGATGGTTAAGCAGACTCAGCTGATGGAGTTAGTAAGTTAATATGGGTTGTTAGTGACTGCAATACTTGTACTCTGGGCTATTTTAAAGTAACAGAATAATAGTGGTTTTGTTGTATTAGCATTGTTGTGGTATTTACGTGATGAACTATTAATATTTGCGTCTTGAGATGTACTCAAAGAATTCTTTGCCTCATTACTACTTTCAGTCAAACATGGATGTCCTGGTTTAGAAAGCATCGCTACTCACCTTCCCTACTTAACACCTATTCAGGATGTCTACTTTTTGTTTTTACTCCCTTTTCCTAATTCACTGATGACATTTAGATTGATTTATTGTGTTTATTAGTCATAAATATTTTCCCTAAGAACCGGTTTGTCTCCAGGTCCACGAGCAAAGTTCCCTGGTGGAATTACTTTGGAATTGGAGGGGTGCGTGTGTGCTGACCACAGGTACCTAAGGAGAACAGTGGGGGAATGAGTAATAGAGGGAACAGGTGAGGAGAGGGGAGGGTGGAGGGCTCCCCGGCCTATTTCATCGGGTTCCCTCTGCAGGCCCCCCCTTTTCTTCCTGGGCCAGATCCATTTTCTGTTGCCCGATTTCCTCATCCACAGAATAATATTTTTTAATTAAGACCTCTTTCTCCAGTCTTCTTACCTGTAGAGTTTTAGATCAAATTGACAGAGGAATCTCAGTCCAGGATTTAAGGCCTGTCTCATGTAGAACAAAGAAAAAGAATAGGCAGATGAAGATGGTGACAAATGTAACTTTTTAATAAAATACTAGCTTCACTATCATTAATACTGATATTTTGTTCTTATGTCAAATCAATGGTAAAGTACCAACAGTGTAATTTGCTCAGGTATTACAGTAACTGGGAGTGATAAAAAAGGGGAATCAAGGGAGTTTTATGTGTGTGTGTGTGTGTGTGTGTGTGTGTGTGTGTGTGTGTGTAGAGAACAGATTCTTAAATATCTCATTAACTCCTAAGAGTATTAATATAAAAATTGGTGTTCTTGGCTGGGCGCAGTGGCTCACGCCTGTAATCCTAGCACTCTGGGAGGCCGAGGCGGGCAGATTGTTTGAGCTCAGGAGTTCGAAACCAGCCTGAGCAAGAGCGAGACCCTGTCTCTACTAAAAATAGAAAGAAATTAATCGAACAACTAAAAATATATAGAAAAAATTAGCCGGGCATAGTGGCGCATGCCTGTAGTCCCAGCTACTCGGGAGGCTGAGGCAGAAGGATCGCTTGAGCCCAGGAGTTTGAGGTTGCTGTGAGCGAGGCTGACGCCATGGCACTCACTCTAGCCCGGGCAAAAGAGTGAGACTCTGTCTCAAAAAAAAAAAAAAAAAAAAAATTGGTGTTCAGAATGATGAACCAGAGACATCAACATTTTAAAATACATTAAATTACATTCAACATGCTCAGTCTCTCAAGGCATTCAAGTGAACCATATATTTTAAGAAATTTGTCATCAAATTTGGTTAAAATTAAAATAATAATTTTTAGCATATATAGGATTATGCTTCAGTTTGCCTTAAAATTCATTTATATGCTTTATTATATTCCT
This sequence comes from Indri indri, assembly GCA_004363605.1. Classification (NCBI taxonomy): domain Eukaryota; kingdom Metazoa; phylum Chordata; class Mammalia; order Primates; family Indriidae; genus Indri; species Indri indri. Next base: position 29,824 of record RJWJ010004572.1, read on the forward strand.
CTGTATAATACTAGAAGACTGAGAAATCACTGTAAAATGCATTTTTTTTTTGTCTGTCCTAAATTTTGAGAGTCTTCTAAGAAACTGCTGTTTTCTCAAGGGCCTTTTTATCAAGCCTTGGATGTTGCTAAATGTTGGGTTATCAAACCGCTGGCCAAAGAGAGCTAGTTTTGTAGATCATCCACTGCCCTAGAAAAAAGGTCCTATCTGTGATACATCGATAGATGGAACTGAGGCAGACATAGAAATCGTACAGTATGATAGCAGGATTGTCAGTCACTTATCATGCGTCAGACACTGCTCCAAGTGCTCACATGCGTCTCATAGTAGCCCTCTGAGATTCTGTTGCTATTCCCACTTTACAGGTGATGTAACTGAGAACAGTTAAATGACACGCTCAAGGAAACACGACTAGTAAATGGTCCAGCAGAGTTTCCTGTTCAGTCCCAAAGGTGAGCCTTATCTTAGTTACAAAGTGAAAAGTCCAACCCCCACCTGCTACTTTAACTGCTTAGTTTGCAATGTGAAAGTACGGAGGGCAGAAGCAGGAGACAGAGTATTCCCTGTCTATAACGCGTATCCTGCACGTCTACTCTGTTATTGCTGCAGAAACAGAAGCTCTGCATTTTCACTCAGGAGTAGAGTCAGCAGTTTATGTGTGTTTTTTTAATACCCTCTTAGCAGTTAATTATTCCTTTTAATAAACGCAATGAAAAAGAATTGTTATTGGACGTGTACTTTAATTGAATTAATAATTTATTCTAGCTATTAATGTTTTTTTAATATTCTGTGTATTATTTCTTGTTCTATTAGACAGATATGGCAGGGAGATAAAATGTGAGGCTACACAGGGGCTGTGTGGATGGAGCTCTCTGTATAATGCATGGACCGCTGACAAGTATTGGTATTAAGTGAGGGTACGTGTTACAGGGAGAGGCTGTGAGATGCAGTGATGCCTTCTCATCATTGAAAAAGCGATTGAAGTCCTTTGGATAATTTCTTAGGCAGAGGTGAATGAAATAGCAAAGTCTTTCATATATGACACAACATTTGTCATCTGAAAGTGACTTCTGGAATCACCAAATCTATTCTCCTTTCTCTAGTTACAGACTGATCTGGGCATAGGTGTACTTTACACCGGATACCGTGGTAATCTGGTTCTGGGTCTAACTCTGGCAATAAATCGTAATTTCTTACATGTAGTAGAAATTTGCATAGTATTCCATTTAGAGAGATGGCCCCTGTGTTTAGAAGTTATAATAAAGGGCATGAGGTATGGATTAAAGTTACTCTGTAGGGCATGTTCAGCAAAATGTAACAAAGGGAAGATAGAGGATGAGGTTCTTTCAGGTGGCACATAGCCAGTCTTCTGAACTTGACTGTTTTTCGAACAAGATTACTGAGCCAAACCTAAAATTAATATTGTTTGCTATGTCTGGATACTAATAGGCATGCTTTTTATTAACTTAGCTAGTGCGCATTATTTGTTCATTCATTCATTCATTCATCTAACGTGTATTGAGTGCTTACTATGTGCTGGGGGTGTGTCTAGGTGGTCGGGGTAGACAGGTGCCCGAGATAAGGCCCTTGCCCTCATGGAGTTCGCATTGTAGTGGGAAATGCAGACGATTAACATGTAATTACACAAGGAAGTTTTTGACCACAGGGCGGTGAAGAAAAAGGAGCAGGTGACGTGATGGAAAATAACCAGAGTGGGGTGGTCAGGAACGGACTGTGGAGCCAGGGCCAGTGGCACTGAGCCTTGAGGGATGGGTGGGAGCCAGCCTGGAAGGATGGACGGAATGCTGATGAGAGAGAAAACAAGTGCAAAGCTTGTGTGGCTGGAACTGTCTCGGCATGTTTCGGAAAGCAAAAGGAAGTCGCTGTGGCTGAGCACAGGGCCAAGCGTGAGAGCGCAACAAGACGAGGTCAGGAAGGTGGGCATGGACTGGCTCGTGCCAGGCCTTGCCAGCAGGGTGGAGAATTTGCATTTTCATTGAGGGCGGTGGGAAGGATTAGAGGTTTTAAGCAAAAGAATAGCTTGGTCATGTGCATGTCTTGGAAACACCCTGACTGCTCTATGCATAATTCAAAGTGGGGAGGGTGGCAAGGAGAGAAGCCTGCTCTGGAGGTTCTGGTGGCCATGCCAGTAGGGGATGGCAGTGGCGGCTCAGAGGAGGGTGTGCCAGTGGAGATACAGAGATGTAGAAACAGGGGCCATATGCGTGCTCCAGGAGCCCTGCACGACATGATGTTGGAATTTGTGGCGAGAGGATGGAAGGCATCAAGGGTGGCCCCCAGGATTTGACTTAAACACCTGGTGGGTTATGGTTCTTTAACCAATGTAAAGGGTGGGGAGGGCGGAATGAGGGGGCAAGAGGGCCATCCTAGGCATACTAAGCGTAGGATGTTAATTTAGAATAAGAAAGGGTATACAGGTGGATTCACGAGTGTGAAGCTGGGGAAAGAGATGAGACTTGGGAATATAAGCATGGGAGAGATCGGCTTACATTTGATATTAAAACCTCGAAATCAGGTGAAATCCCCTGTACGGAGAAGGTGCAGCTAGAGAGCAGGCTGAGAGATTGGAGCCCCAAGCCCCAGCAGTATTTAAGGGTGGAGAGGGGAGGAGCCCACAAAGAGCGTGGAGAAGCAGTGGCTGGGGCAGTGGGAAGCCAGGGCAGTGGGGGCCCAAAGCTACACAAGGGAAGGAATCAGTTTAAGGAGGGAGTGACTGAGGTTGTGGATTGCTGCCACCACTGGAGTCCTAGAAAATGAGAGGAGAGAAATGTCCTTGGGATTGGACAAGATGAGGCTTGGTGATCTTGTCAGTAAGGATTTTGGTGGGGATTAGTAGGGAAGGGAATGCCCAAAAAGAAGATGGTGGCAATTGGGGAGGTAAATCGAGTCAGGATAATTGTGTGTGTGTATGTTCAGACACAAACTAACTAGTGACTGATTGCCTATGGATGAGAAAGTTCTAGTAGACAAGGAGTAATGATGCGAAGGAGCAGAGATGAGGGGCGGAGCGTGAGTAGAGGGCTGGCCTTTGCAGGAAGCAGAGCGCACCTTCGGGGTGGAGGTGCCGCAGTTGCTTCCTACATCTTTCTTCTCGTAAACCCCCTGATTCTTATAAACGACTCAGTCGGAACAATCTGATTACATGTTTTTATACATTTTCCATTAGGACAGTTGAGAGTATGAGAAATTTAGCACATGCAGAAGTGGATTTTCAAGATTCCTCTTTGACCCCCTTGAATGATTGGATGCCATGTGGACAGGCAACAGTTAGGAGAGTCGTTGGCGTGGATGCCACATTTGAGTGGATGGGAGGTGATATAGTATGAGGATAATAAGTTTAATTTGAGGAGACCACGATATAGGCTCCTTCCTTATCCTTAAGACTTCTATCTGTATGTTCTCTCTTGTATAAGCTTGTTTTGTTCTAGAGATCTGAGCCGAACTAGAAGGAAAATAACACAGAGGAGATGTGTTTTATGCTGTGTATAGAACATCTCACTTCAGAGAACGCTCCTCACTATTTGTGGTTTCATTGTAGATGATCCCAATATGGGGTGGACGATTCTGCAGAATTCTGGTTCGTTTCTACATAAAATCTCTGACCTGGAGACCTTGAGGAAAATTGCCCCAGGGTTGTGGGTTCTTATTTTTACTCCTGATCTAATGCAAAGTGCCATGTGTGGCTCATGTCAGTTTCCACCACTATGTAATATAATGGAATAGCAACAAAGTACAGTCAGCTGCTCCCAGGTTCTGACTCTGGAGTAAGAGGAGAGGATGGTGCTTGCTGGAGATCAAACAAGCGAAGCCATTAATGGGGATAAATCGTGAGATAAATACATAGAGTTTACTGCAGGGGACCCATATTTACTTGGTTGTCCCTGTGTTTTACAAATAATACAGAGTATACATATAAGGAAATTTACATGCACAATGTGCATGTAAATGTCATTTTATTAGTGGGGAATATCTACAGACATAGTCCAGTTAACCTGAGCTACAGACACTTTTATTACAAATGATTGTCACAAAGCTTTCAGGAATGTTTTCGTATTTTATCTCTTTAAGGAATAATACTGTGTGTTTTTCAGGGTGAATATGCCCTTCATCTGATTCTAAGCATAATGGAGTGTTTGGGTATCTGACACCAGACATGGGATCTACCACTCTGTGTATTCAGCACATATTAAATGTAGAGGAGGGATTTATTTGTTGCTGAAAGTTGCGTGTTCTCCTAATGTTGCCACATCCCTGATTCGTGATAATTATATAAATAAATTGGTCAGCCTTGCTTTGATGGCATAGCTTATGAACAGACACAGTTTTTTAAAATGTCATTTCTAAATATGGGTACGAATGACTAAAATATTGTATCAAAGTGAACCCATCCCCCGAAATACATTAAAGGTTTCTCTTAGTTGATTCTGTTGGTTGGAAGAGCAAGTCCACATGGCAGGGTGAACAGTGCATGTGGAAGGGTTCAAGGGCAGAGGAGAGGAGGACGCTCTGGAGGGTGACAAGGCCACAGGCACATTGTACAGCTCGTCCCACATCTGATTTGTATTTACATAATTTAAAAAATGGTCACTAAGTCCTAAGTCTGTTGATTTGATGCCACTTATAGCTGGTGTTTTTCATTTTGTGTTTATGGGGCTTTATTTTCTAAAAGCAGCAGAGTAGAAACCTGTTAGCCTGTAGCAGTTCTATCAGTGGGAATTAAAAGCTCGAGTTGCAGTATGGACTGCTCTTCCCTTCCTGCCATCCGCACCCCAGCCACTACCATTTTTGGGGGAGTCAGAACAGCATCAGAAAAAGAGCCATTGGGATATGGATTCAGATCTCTCTCATGCGCCATCGCTGGGGGTGACCATGTGACCATGGGCGACTGACTTAATTACTTAGCTCTTTGCATCTGTCTCGTGCTGTCCAAGTGACAAAACATTTCCCCATATTCTCTCCACTTGTCTCTCTCTCCCCTGAGACCACAAGCATCTGGAGGACAGGGAGTGTGTCTTCGATGTCTCTATCTACAGAGCTGATCATGGTGGAACAAAATCATGCAGAATGAATGATATAATTCTATGTGACACCTGTCACCCGCCTGTGAGGTATCGGGAGGATTGGGATACGCTTGCAAAGCACCTAAGACAGCTCAGTAAAAACAGACTCTTGTTATTATGGGGGAACAGGGATTATTCAACCTGGAGTGAGTGATCAAAACAAAACCAAAATCACTAAATAGTGGGCTTGCTCTCTCAACCCAGTTCTTCTGTCTCCACTCCACTGTCCTTTAATCTAGGGGAGGTGCAGACCCATTCAGATGGGCAGGTGTTGTCAGCATAGTAATCCGTGTGGAAGAGCACACTCGCAGTTATGGAGCGGCATCTCTTATCTAACTGATTTTTCCTCCCTTTACCTGCTTTCATTCCTCCCTTTCTTTTCCTCCCTTCTGCAGACATTCATCGATTATCCATTTTATGCCAGAGTTTTATTAGGTGATTGGGGTTAAAAAATGAATAAAGTGCAAAAACTATAATGTCACGGGAAAATGGGCACTTAAACAGCTGACTGTAATGTAAATGGAACATGGCATAGCAGAGGCAGGTACAAACTGCTTTGCAAAGACACAGAGAGAGTGGATTTGTAGGGTCCTTATTGTCCACTGCTACAATAAACAACCCCCAAATCCCAGTGAACCAACCATGATGCACATTAATTTCTTACTCATGCAATGTCCATGCATGTAGTGGTCCTCTTGCTTGACTTTCTCCAGGTGATTTAGGGACCTGGGCCTCTTTTCCTTCATGTGATTTATATTGGAGTCCTTGCTTCCATGCAGGTGGAGAGAAGAGAGAGTAGAGAATCCTGAAGTATCTTTTTGAGTCTAGAGTGTCCATGTAGATGCAGGGGGCTGGGAAAACATCCTTACTCTGGGTCTAGGAGGGAACCGATTATGGTCTGGTGGGTATATAACATCGTCTCCACACTGGCAACAGCTATACGGGAGTGCGGGGATCCAGGAAGACTCCTGCAGGCGGGTCCCTGTTTGTCTCGGCTCTTAAGGAATGTGTAGGGTTTAGCCACAGGGGAGTGTTGCAGGGCATTCCCAGCAGAGAGACTGGCAAGCTGGGCATGCAGCTGCAGGTCTTTGGAGCATGGTCTGTGGGGTGGAGTCTTCAGCTGGAAGAGGTGTCTGAAGCAGCACTGCACGGTCACTTCTGTCCCCTTCTCATCCCTCCCCCCACCATCCACCTGGTGGTGGCTACTATCCGTTTGGTTACTCAGCATCCACACTCCTTTCCTTTTAGAGGCCCCTTTCCACTGAAGAAGCTCTCCTCCCACTGGCCTTGCTCAGACCCTGGCAGCCTGACTGTGGGCATACAACCCAGGATCGGCCAAACAGAAGCCACATCTAAGTCATCAGCTCTGGCTGGTGACACAACAAAGATGGGAGGGCTCGAGGTCAGGCCCAGAGCCAGGCCTGATGTCCAGCAGCACCCTGAGGACAGGGCCAAGTAGTCTGTGCTTTCGGAATCTGATTCTGATGCACACTGCAGTTTAAGAGCCATGGCTTTAACCTGTTTCTCCTTGCAGAGCCCCTCCTCCAAGTCTCTGACTCAATAGGTCTGGGCTGGTGCCTGAGGCTTTACATTTCTTACCAGTTCAGGTGGTACTGCTGATGCTGGTCTGGGTGCTTGGATGGTCACTGTGATACTGTCTGACCTCAAAATATAAAGAGTAGAAAAGAGAAGGGAGAAGGGACATACATGGATAGACCCTTCCCTCCAGAATGAGAGACCAGTGAGGGAGGCTTGCAGGCTGCCTCTTCTCTGGTCTTTTTCCCTTTGCTCTCTGAGCACCTACTCCCAGTTCCATCCCTCCTTCCCAACTGGTTGGCCCACTTCACATGGGTAAAGAATTTTAGAAATGCAATTTCCTTTTTTTTCCTCTCTCTCTCTCTGCGGGAGCCAGTTCTGTCATTAGAAATGTCTTGCCAAATTAGACCACAAATAAGCCAAGAATATCCTTCAAAATGCAGATAATCAAAAGCACAGTATTGGAATCTGATCATTCCTCCACACATCCATGGTGACAGCCCTGAGCTGCTCTCTTTACAGCCTGGCAGACATTCTAATTCCGAGTTACATTTTTCTAAAAGGAAAAAAAAAAATTACCTGTTAGACTGATATTCCTTAAAGAAGATTCTTTCTTAGAGGAACTTTATAAAAGCCATATTTGGGCATTATTTGTGTGTGAAAATTGTGCTCTTCCTGCTCATAAACTTTTCTGAAACATTCTTTTTCCTTTTTTGTGAGAGTTTAGAAAAGGGCTGGTAATTTTAAAACAACCTATGTGACACTGATGTGCTTTTGGTAGCACATAAATGCCACTGGCAGGTATGAAGACAATTTGCCTGGAAAATATGAAGTGCTTTGTATCCAGAATTACTAGGCACAGAGTAAAATTCTCCATTTGCCAAAGAAAGTCAGCGGACACTGACTTGCAGCATTGAATTCTATGCTGTGCTTTATTAATCCATCTACTCACAACTGCATTAGACACAGGAGGCAGGGGCTGTTGGCTGGAGGTGAATTCTTGATGAACTACATTCGGGAGGCCCCTGTTTTGCAGGAGGGAGCTCAGGCAGGTGTCTGCTTCATGCACAAGACATAAGGACCACAGGCGGCAGTTAGATGTGCACATCTCTGTCCCAGCTCTGCTTACACGTGAAGAACAATGATATCAATGCGTAATCTCAGCATTTTGCCCTTGAAATAAAATTCCGCCCGCCACGCTGATATCCAGTAGCTCATTCCTCACTAATTCTAAATCGGTCCCAGAGGATTGGCATCCCCTCCGTCTGAATTGCAACATGCTCTTCATCTCCTCCTGTTTAAAATGAGGATGAGCAGGCTTAGAGTGTTTAAGAGTTGGAAGCTGCTTCAGGGATAGGTATTTGTAGTTTCATGAATTATTTATTTAAGCAAATGTATACAGCACATTTATGTGTTGGAGTATATGCCTGATCACACTCGAAGGGGTGTCGTGGAAATGTATCATGCCATGGCATCACCATTTTGACATATGTAGTGTGGAGAACCAAAACACCGCTCCTGGGATACCACAGGATTAGTTCAGTTTGGAATCATTTGGCTCTCATGATGCAAGACTAAGTAAATGCATTTTATCATCTTCCCTGTTGTGTAAGGATAAAATGCAGCCTGGATCTATTTGGGCTTCATGCCTGGAGTTTTGAACTAAACACAGTCCCATTGGTGTGTAGTCAGAATTTCATTGTTTCTGGTTTTGTTTTGTTTTCCCCTTTCACCAAGCACAAATTCAGAAAAACAGCAGTATGTGTTTTAAAGGTTTGCAGCATTTTTCTTACAGGGAGTTTCACAAAATAGTATAAATCAAGTCTAATTTTTAACTATTTGTATGAAACAAACAGAGGCTCTCTTTCCCCTTTTTTCTTAGCATCTCCCATCTCTCTCTCTCACACACACACACACACACATACACACACACGTGCATGTGCACACATGTAGCTAGAGGTCTGCTGTAACACTTAACAGTGCATTCAGGTGTTTAATGTGAAACAGTACAGGATGTGAGATGCCTAAATGCTACAGTTTTCTCATATCCAGGCATACGTAGCCTGGAGTTTACATAGAACCCTTTATCCCACCAGATGTGGTTGGGGGCAGCTTCTTGTCTCCCTGGTGTTTTCACCTCCTCCTTTCTGGTCCATTTGAGGTTAAAGTTTGAAGGGAGGGAATCTAGAATTAGCCCTTAACACATACATAAGCCTATACCCCTCTTTGAAAATAATAAAAAGTGAAATACCCAAACTTAACAGGTTAACCAAGTGTTCAAGTTTTTACCTAAATTGTCAATATTTCCAAAATCATTTAAGGAACTAACCCCAAAGTAGTCATCAGCCAGCCAGGGTTTGTTAAGAAGAAAGGGCAAATTGCATACATAACTCGTTGATTTCCCTTGTGGGGTAGTCTCCGAACATGCAGTGACCTCTCACTGACATTCCTGCACCTTTGCTCATAGACTCCCGAAGTCCCACTTAGAAGAGTAGATATAATTGCTCGCTGCGATGCATCCATTCCGAAATCTCCAGGAGACAGAAGTATTAAAATGAATGGCTGGCGTCTGGAAAATCTCTTCCTGCCAGTGATAAGCAATCTTGTCTATTAAATGTCTCCCAGTGCAGGCGGATACTATATTCCATGCACGGTCTGTGCAGGGAGCGGGCGAATTGATTGAATGTATCTATACATTGTATACAGCTAATGAACTGGGGATAGTTATGTAAGAGGAAGATTGATAGAACCCAGACGTTATGGCCAGATTCAGGCCAGAAGGAGAATCAGAAAGTGATGCAGGGAATCGGGGTAAAGGGGAGATAAATCAGGTAGATGGACTTTATAAACAGGCCTGGGAAGCCGAGACATGCAGGCCGTGGGAGAGACTCGTGGGAGCCGGGAGAAATGAGGAAACGGCCGCTGATGAATGCTTCCTGCCTTCCGTCCTTAGTGCTCTTGGGCTGGACAACCATATGTGTTTTCTAAACAAGAATCTTCTTTCTAAATCCTAGAAGCATTCCTCCGAAAAGATGTCAGATGTGTACCAGTGCCCTTATTTTAGACAGGAGAACACACCTAGGTAAAATAAATTGCTTCAAAGATCAAGTAGGCAGTTTCTTGACCTTTGTTGATCTTTAAAAGAAAAATAAAATTAAAAAAAATTATTTTTTAAAAAATAAAGGGGAAAATGCCCATTGCTAAAACCTGGAGTTCAGTATTTTAAGAAGTAGAAAGGAAAAGTTTCCTTTGAGAGACCTTTCTCCTCCTTCTGCAGAGGAGTCCACAGGCTGCAGCAGGCTTTTGCATTCATTTCTAACCATGCACAGTGCACATGATATGAATCTTACACAAATGAAATGTGTCCCACTTACCGATCTGTGATTTATTTACAGGCAGTATATCAGCAATACGTTACCATGTCTGTATGTATACTTTAGCCTTGTTTCTTTTACCTAGATGAATAATAGTCTATTTTCTAAGATTCCATAATATATTTCATTAGTTCCTTACAAATTTATGTGCGAGTTATTTCCAATTCTTCTGTTCTGCAAAACAGGCTACTATGGACATCTTCTTGTGTATGTGTTAATATCTCTGAAAGCAAATTGCTGGCTATAAAGTTACTGGGACTCATGGTATGCAAGTTAAAAGTTTGTGAAATATTGTAACATTACCTCAGAAGAAGATTATTGGAATGTGCAAACTTTCTATAGAAGTTTGCAGAGAACTTGGCCAGTAGTGGGATGTTTTCAAACTTTTGACATTTGCCAAACTGGTAGGTGAGAAATGTAATTCATAAAGTTTAGCATCTTTTACATTTTCTGGGCACTTGTATTTCATTTTTAAATACAGTTTGTTTATGTTATTTGCCTGTTTTTCTCCCCCTGCCCCATCTTTCTCACTGACTTGCCAGAATACGTAATATGTTAAGGTAACTTGCCCATCGTTGCATATGTTATAAATTACTTTCCAGTTGGTTGTTTGCAATCTTATTTTGTTTATCATGTATGTTTTTCTATATAAAATGTTTAATTTTATGTAGTCAAATTACTTTGTGGCATCTGAGCTTATGCTTAGAAGGATTGCCCCATTCCAAGATTTGAACGAGATGAATTATTTTCCCAACGGTTTTTGTACTTCGGTTGTTAGGTTTAAATTGTTGATCCATCTGAAATGGATTTTAAGGCAGGAAGGGGACCCAGCTGTTTTCTTCTGTATCGTTAAGTGGTCTGCCTCCTCCCACTGATTGGAAACCCCTTTTACTCTCGAACGATGGCCCTATGCCTCTGCATCCAGCCCTCTCTCTTTATTCCGTGATTGACCAGACTGTTGCTGGGTCAGTTCTATGCTGCTTTCAAGTATCGTAGCTTCGTAAACTGTTTTAATGCTGGTCAGGGATTGCTGCCCGACATTAACTGTACTTTTCAGATGTTCCCTAATTGTTAATTGTTCATTCCCCAATGGTGGGGGACGGAGCAGGAGGACAGGAGGGAGGCCCCCCCTAGGTGACTCTGTGTGGTTCTGGTGACCCACTAGACCCTGCTGGCTCCTGGGAAACTTGCTCCCCTCCACCTGAGATGGCAGACATTCACCTGGTGAGCCCCAGAGAGCTTTTTCTGACTTTCTTGGTAATAAAGCCGTCTAGTTGCCAAAGCTTCGGGAGCTGAAAGAGCCATGCTGTGTTCTGCGGCTTCTCTTCTGTCTCCGGACTCCAGACAGCTGGCCGGGAAGTGGCCTCCTGCTTTGGATTATGGTGGTCTTGAAATGTTTTTACATGATGCTGTATTATATTCTCCTCACCCCCGACACTGAGGAACTGGGTTTACCTCCCTGCCTGATTTCATTGTCCATCCTCTTTACGTTGCACATTAAGTGTGCGACAACTTCTGGGTCTGCCTGAGGAACTCCCTTGCCCGTGGAGTCGCGTCCACTCTAACGGTCCGTGAGCTCCGCACTCCTACCGGCCCTCATCGCCACCGACTGCATCTGCCCGTCCTCACTGAATCCCGGCACCTGCAGAGCACCTGGCACGTCCAAGCTCTCAAAAAGTGGTTGATGAAGGAAGAAAAGAAGGAAGGAAGAGAGGGAGGGGGAAGCTGGGGTGGTACAAGTACGTGTCGAGCATTCAGAGTGGATGGAACATCTGCGAGGCACAGGCCCTGAGGTATGTCCAGGGGACTGTTTTTGTCGATTTATTCTCGTGCTTTAGCTCTCTTGTTTCCTCATGTATGATGCCAGTCAGTACCTAGATGGGGGTTGCTAATATTCCAGTTAATAACAGTGACTTTGGCATCAGTCAGATCTGAATGCGAGTAATGGCCGTTCCCACCTACTGATGTTGCGATTGGTTTAATTTACGTCTCTAAGCCTGAGTTTTTCTTCCTTAGGTGAGGTTCAGATGAGATAATGCCCTGAAAGCACTTGATACAGATCCTGATATAAAGTGAGCACCCAGTAAACATCAGCTCCTACTAATATCAGTTCTGTTATTATTATTGTTATTACTGTCTTGTTATTATTAAATGATAAGATGATACATGCAATTATATTTTTGGCAATAAGGCTCTACTCCAAGCATGATATCATAATAAAAGTTAAGCCCAGTCATCATTATATCCAAAAGTTTATGTTTGGGAACTCACAACACTTAGCCGTTTCTGTTTACCAAAATAATGCTATTCCTCTGATGATAGATTCTTGTTGACAGACGGAGGAAGTGTTTCTCAGAAAGTTGATTTGTTTTTGCTTCCAGGAAGAATCGTTGCTTGAACTAAAATTAGTGCCTCTTGAAGCCACAGGGCTTTTGCCCTTGCTGTTTCCTCTGTCTGAATTCTTCCCATGTGTACCTCTGTGACTCCTTTTCTTACTTCTTTCAGGATAGGAACGATGACCACCAATATAAAATGACCCCACCACCCTGACTGTGTGCAGTTCCTTAGCTCTCACTACCACCAGGCATGTTTACATATCTTTATTTTTTAAATTTTATTTTACTGTAGTCAGAATACCTAACATGATATCTACTTTCTTAAAACTTTTTAAAGTGTACAATGCAGTGCTGTTAATTGCAGGGACATGGTTGTGCAGCAGACCTCTATAACTTAGTCATCTTGCATAACTGAGACTGAGCCCATTGAACCGTGACTCCGCATTTCTCCCTCCCTCTAGCCCCTGGGGACCACCACTCTACTTTCTGGTTCTATGAGTTTGATTATTTTAGATGCCACAAATAAGTGCTTCATGCAGTATTTGCCCTTCTGTGCCTCGCTTATTTCACTCAGCACGATGCCCTCCAGGTCCCTCCGTGTCGTCACATATGGCTGAAATTCCTTTTTAAGGCTGAATATTCTGTTGGATTTATACACTACATTTTCTTTAACTATTCATCTGTTCATGGACATTTAAGTTGTTTTCATATCTTGGGTATTGTGAATAGTGCTGCAGTGAACACAGAGTGCTGATATATTCCATGTATTTATTACTTGCCTATATATTGTCTATTGTTCCCCCTAGGACCTGAGCTGCACAAGGGTGGGAGCTCTGTTGTGTTCCCTGCTGTATCTTCAGGATCTAGAACAAAGCACTGTCCTAGACTCAGATCCCAGCACCTGTTTCTTTGTCCTTAATTTTTATTTACTAAGATAGAAAAGCAATCTCAGGTGAGCTTTAGATATTGCAAAAAAGAAACTCCCAGTGTGATTGGAGACATTATGAGCTTTGGCATCATTGGGGATTCAAGGTCTTGTGTCTGGTCCATGCTGAGCATTGGTCCTGTACCTAGAGCAGTGACTCCCACCCTGTGGTCTCTGAGGCCCCTCCTCCTGAGTTAGGAAAGATATCCGGTATTATTTGAAGGTCTCGTCCAATTCAGGGCTGGCACAATCAGCCTTTCAGGTCATTTTGCTTAGCTTGCTCTAGCTGGCCTTCTACTTGGCGTTTTTCCTCGAGCCCAGAGCACCTCTGCCTTTCTGCGGCACACAGCAGCATCTGCGTCCCCTCGCCTGGCTCTCTGGGCCGTGCCACACTGGCTTCGGCTTTCCTTTTCATCTTCCCTCCACTGTCTCTGTCCTCTTGCTTCAGCCAAACCACACAACTCGCCCTCACTGTGTGTACCCTGGGTTTTCTCTCGTACACCTCGTTCCTGCCATACCCCCTGGCTGAAAATCTCGCTCACCACGCCCTCTTCGTTGCATGTTTAGGTCCTACCTAAGCTTAAAAAGACCACACAATCTGGTCAGATCTAATGATGGCACTTGTCTAAGCCTCTATTTACTAATCTGTCATTGGGGGGCAGATAAGGGCCCCTACTTTATCAGGGTGCTGTGAGAGTTAAATTAGATGCTACATTTAGACTGTCTGGCATATAGTAAATGTTCCGTAAATATAAGCTAGCTCTTCTCCTCAAAACCCAACTCAAAAATTTCTTCTCTGTGACCCTGCTCTGATCTTCCTAGACATGGTGTCTCTTCTTCCTTATAGTCCTCTTGGGTCTCCTGACGAAGCTGGCCGTGTATTAGAACTCCTCGGGCTCGTCCTCTGTCTTCCTTTCTATCTGAGATGGGGAGTGGCTTGAAGTCAGGAATCCTTTCTTGTGCTTTCCACAGTGCCCTGGACATTGCTGCTGTTCTGTGGTTTTTTTAGTGGGCTGACTCACTCCGCTGCTGCCCAGACGGCTCTCCATGGCAATATCCTGTAGCGTAAGCAAGGATGGGTGAATTTTCACTCTGGTGACCGCCCGGCAGCTAGGCCCTGATTTCGAGTTCTTAATATGGTACCATGAAAATCACTAGCGTTGAAAGGACTAAGATCAGAGGGGGAATAAAAAGGCATTTGATGAGGCTCTTAGTGTAACAGTATGTCTCACTCATCCTTTTTTCCTTAGCCTTTGAAATAGACAATGGCCTGGAGCCTTCTCGGCAGATGGACCATGTTTGTGCCGTAGCCACTTAACAGCCATTAGCCTAATTCCATACACTGCAGCCAAATTAAATGATAAGTAAGAGCCTATGAAGAGCTAGTTTGGAGACAGTGCTACTGCCTTCCACTTGACAGCCTCCTCTGAAGCAGATGCTCCCTCTCCACCCTATTAACCCGCTCGTCCGAATGAGGAGCCTTCCCCACAGAGACAGAGAGGGGCCTGCGGGACAGTGGTCCGGACTCTAGAGACCCAGAGAAGTCCCGATTATAGAAGTCCAACTTCCACCTGCTACTCCCACCCTCTGTGCCACCCACCGAGAAGACAAGCGCTTCCACCCGAAGTCACAGTCATGCGATTTCTGCTTTGATCAGTCAAAAGTTGTAATTTGTATTAGTAGAGAGTACGTGACCTATAAAAGTTCACAATAAGAAAGTAACACCCTGGCCTTATTCCTAACGATTCTGATAATAAATTCTCCTTTATCACCCTTGTTTTCTTGCTTAAAGATCCCTCCTCCTGAAATACTTCTCCCCACACCCAAATCCTAAACATCCTTCGAGGACAGCCTAAATGCCCCTGTCCCCATGAAAGCATCTCTGATTTGCAGTCTCATTCCCTGCCTCCAGGGACCTCTGAGCACCCTTCACACTTAATCGGCTCATAACTTTTGGTTGTATTTACAACTTTCAAACTTGTATTATAAATGTTTGCATGGGTGCCTCACTACCAGAATCTAGGTTCCTTCAGAGCAGGGACTCTGTTCATCTGTGTCCTTCCTACATGTTTAACATTATTTGCGTTGTATTTGCATGTGTACATATATGTACATACATATATGTATATCCCTATATACATACACTTGGTAAACATTTTGAATGTTTTGAATCAATGCACGCAAACTCATGGGCCCTTGAACTTTATGGTCACCCTCTCTCTCGCAGCTACCCCACCACTTAGTGGCCTCAGATTCTTTCTGCGTGTAGTCAAACAGTACTCTGTATTTGTAAAATATCTCTATCAACTGTAAGTACTCATTAACTGGTTGTTAAGGGTTAAGATTCAGAGATCTAGATGGCGTGGCTGCATTTTTTTTTTCCTTAAAGATTGGTAGAAAACAAAAGCAGCAAACTGAATTAATTTTCACTAAAAATGAGGAAATTTATTACTCTAATACAAAGACACTTGTTGCAGTATATTATATTTTATAAGGAAGCAAACATGATTCTCGGGTTGTGGTAGGTCTGACTGGTGGCCAGAGCTTCTCTATTTCTCTCTTTCTACGTTGCTACAAATTCTACCCTGTTAGGTCTGGATCCTCATGAGTACAGAAAGGAAAGGAAGCTTAGAGTTATTTTGCTGTTGTTATCCTGATCTTGAGTTGACTTGTAGATTTAGAGGCCTCACACTGGAAACACTTACCAACTGGTTTGTTTGGGGCCAGTTTTAACAATTTTGAAAACTCAGAAGGTAACCACTCATTTTGGCTCCTGGGTAGAAAGCACCAAGTTCAAGTTCTTCCAGCTGCTAGCAAGGAAGAGGATGGGGTGGAGAAGTCAGGCCCTGCGTGGTTTTCAGGCATCGGGAAAAGACTGGATGGTCTGTTGCGGCGACATATCTTTGATTTTGCAATTAACGTGGAAAATGAGGTGCTAAGCCTCCCCAAAATGGAGGCATACTCTGTTGTTTTCATATTTTTGTAAGATATTTTCACAGTATATCTTAGGACTAAAACTGAGATCTACCTTCCTGGTTACAGGGGTGGATGTGGTATCTGAGACTTTCTGAATGCCGGAGCCAAGTTTGTGTAATGTATGTGTGCAGGTGTGTACATGTGCACAGTTAGTGTTGAGAACAGGCCTTTGAAGAACACTGCATCTGCCTAGAGGGCATGAAATAAAGTGAAATGTAGTATTAAAATTATGTTAAAACCTTTGGGAAAATAGACAATTCTACCACCTACTTTGAAGGAGGGAGCTTTCTGTAGGCGAGTAATGTCCTTGAATTGGTGGCTTTCTGTGGTCTGTTTTCTTTGGTGTTACTGGTCCGGGCAGCATTAAATCCGGCTGAGGTTCAGTACTGGGCAACATACAGAAGGATCACAGGTACCCAGGCTTCTGTAGAGCATCCATTCACTTTCTAATGAAAAAAGAGGCGTAAAGAGGAAGGGAAATAAAAAGAAAATTGTTGGTAGGCTGAAAAGAGTTTAATAAACCAAGAGAAGAAAAGATAAAGCAATCAGAGGTGGGAAAGAGAGGAAGAGACATAAATGGTGTAGACCTTATAAGTGAGTCTGATGATCCAAGCCACTCTGCAGAGATGGAGAAAACCAGCCTGTTCCTTGCTCTCCTGAGCCGCCACTATCTCTGGCAATAGCAGGTCCATGTGTTAGGTAGATGAGGAGAGTTGCTTTTACTTAATAGCTTGCAATGAAATAAATCAAGTCAGAGGGTTACAGCAACATCTTCAAACACTATTTCTCAGGCTAGATGCTAGCAGAGCTGTGACTTAGGGTGAGACCTCCTTTTCCCTAAAATAACTACCTGACAGGGTACTTCCTGGCATGGGCTACCCTCAGAATCAGAGGTCAGTGGTTTGGGGAACTAGACACGGGCATTGCAAATAGCACAGGACAGGGAAGGGGGCCCTCAGTAGATGTGCAGGAGCCAGGGAGAGGCAGGACCTGTCTGCCGCTCTGACCTAGGCCAGGAAGGCAGGGGGACCACGGACACTGCTTAGTTTCCTTCACATCACAGCACCAAGGCTGCAGGCCAAGCCTTCACCTGGATGTGTTCAGAGGCTCTGGGATCTCTGAAGAAGATGATCTGTTTTCTAACATACTTCACTGGGTTCCCACTGGGCCAGCAAGTTCGATTCCCCGGAGCTCCGGATAGTACAGGAGGACTGTGGACATCTTCCCTTTCTTAGCACCTCCCGGGGAACCTGCACGTCTGGTGGAAGTAATTTCGCCCAAAGTGCCTGGTACAAAGACTGTGCTCAATCAGCTTTTATAGCATACATTAAACTTCTTTCTTCTTTCTTTTTTTTTAATGAAAGCATAGTGTTTGTTGTGGAAAGTTTTAAGAACCAGTGATAAACAAAAACAAAACAGAAAAAAATAAAACCGTCTGTAATTCCCCATCCAGAGTTCATCATTGTTAACATAGAAGTATATATGCTTCAGTCATTATATTATACAGTTGCATATTTAATTATATTTTTCATTTACGAAATGAACATATTATGCAATCTTTTGTTATGACTCATATCACTTACACGTGTGTGTGTATATGTATATATATCATATCTGTCTATGTCATTAACCATTTCATATTATATTTTAATTGCTATAAAATATTTTATAGATGGGCCATCATTTATTTAAGTAGTGATCCTGAGTGGTTGGAGAGTTAGGCTCGTTCTGATTGTTTTAATGTTATAAATACTGTTCAAATGACCATCCTCATTGTTACGTCCTCATTCACAACCATTATTATTTCCTTAGGATAGATTCTTCCGGGGGCCACTGTGGCAGAGAATATGCAAACAGCAGTGCTTTTTGACGCCTGCTGTCAGATTGCCCTTGAGACAGGTGCCCTGTACGCTGCCAGCCGCAGCCTCAGCATCGGCTCACCAGATTCTTCATGCTGTCACCCCTTGGCCAATGCTGCCTGTTGTCATTTTGTTTAGGTTTGCTAGTTTGCTAGTTGGAAATGCCACGTCATTGTTTTAAATTGCATTGCTGGGGACAGTAATGAGGTTGAAATTTTCCCTGCACATCGATTGGCTACTTGATCTTTTGTCCCGATTACTAGCGTGTGTGGATCCTGGCTGGGCTCTGCAAGGTGGCGCTATGGCAACTTCTAGCCATTCCCCACTCCTTGGAGAGGCATTAGGGAGAAAACATGCTTCTTCAAATGTGTTTTAAAAAAGTGTTCAAATATATAAAGGGAAAAATGTAGATGACCAGAGAGACAAATTACAAGTGAAGTACAATTACAATAGTTTCTAGGAAAGGAAAAAAACTCAAAAGATACATACGTGATAAAAGAACAAAGTGTCTTAAGAAGCCCTCTTTCCTAAGGGGAGGATGCTGTGCCAGGTACATTCCATCAAGACAAGCCGTAAGAGCAGCCCCACCTCCCACCCTCCCAGTGCTCTGAGGTGACTTACCACTACTCTAGCCCACAGAGTCCCAAACATCCTCCTCTTAAATATATAGTCCACGCTTTGGCTTTTAAAAATAACAGCAGAAAATGACCGGAGGGGCACTCTGTGACGTCTAAGAGTCCTGGGGCAAGGCAGCCCCTGAAGCCTGTTCTTAAGATAGGTCTGTCCTTGCCTTGCTGAATTATTTACAGAACCTGCGGGGGCAGGAGCTGAGTGAATGCACTTCCTTTCTGAACATGCTCAGGAACTCCCAGGGCC
The DNA here is from genome assembly GCA_004363605.1 of Indri indri. Lineage (NCBI taxonomy): Eukaryota > Metazoa > Chordata > Mammalia > Primates > Indriidae > Indri > Indri indri. The sequence continues at coordinate 48,787 of RJWJ010004572.1, forward strand.
AGGTGGGGAAGCCAGTGTCTCTAGGATGTCTAATACCTGGTGTCAGGGAGTCTGCCATTGATTTTCTTTAGAGCAAACCTCTCTGCACAGGCCACAGATGCACTTTAGCCAGCACTCCGGAGGCCTGGCCAGAGCCAGGCGCGGAGAACTGGACAGCATGTGCTGCTTTTCTGTCCAGGACAGTCACTTCTTTTCATTTCCATACCTGAATGGCAGGGAGAACCCCGCGCCCCCACACCAAATGGCGGAATAGTGACCTCTAGCATTCGAAAGACCTAGTTATTAAAGATACGATTAGAGCCATTCACATTAAAAAGGCATTTGGGAGCTTGGGGAGATGGAGAAAGATGACAAGCTTGATGTTTGGATTGATTTCTTCTCAGCAGGGGTGGTTTTAGTAGGCTTTCCTGGACAAGTTACAATACTTGATCATTACTTTGGGTCTCTGGCTGGAATTTCCAGTTGTGTTAATCAGGGATGCTCCTAGGAACGTGGAAACCTTGGGAAGTCCCCTCTAGGCTTCAGGCTCCTGCTGAATGCAGAGTCCTCTTCATTTCTGTCTCCAAGACGCTTGTCCAGGGGCCCTTCCTTCCAGGCAGGACAGTGCTCTCTCATTCGTGTTTCCACTCACTTCCAATAGCTGGGTGGATCTCCACTCACTGGTGGGCACTGCGCATGGGGCGATGGCCTCCCTTTCTCTGCAAGGTCAGCCTCTGTCTCTGGGGCCCAGAGGTCATGCCAGAAGGCCCTGGGGCGTGGAATAAGGAGTGTTCAGGGCTCAGAATCGGAGGACACATTGAATTCAAGGCTCTGCCACAATGGGCTCTGTGTCGTCTGATTCCTTAACTGTACGAAAGGCCGAGTGAACATGCTTATTCCTCAAGCATCTATTTTGTGCCGCCCGTGTAGCATCCTGCGTATTATCTCATTTAATCCTGTTAATCATGTTCTGGGTACGGAAGAGCATCCCTAATTTACATGTTTGGTAACTGAGACTTGCAGAGGTCTAAGGTCATATACGCTACAAGGTGGCCATGCTAGAGCCAATTTTTGTTTTAGTGCATGTCTTGTTTTCTTTCTAAGATACTACAGTTGCCTTACTTCACAAAGTTGTTCCGAGGATCAGATAATTATAATATATATGAGAGATAAAAGAAAAACGTCTACCCGATGTTTGGTAGTGTTATTATTGCTTCTCTATTCTAGTCACTTGTCTGTTATGAGAAAGCAAGTTTTCAGAGGCCCTAGTTTTGAGGGGGGGAAGTAATACAATTTGGTAGAGTCTGTTGGCTCGTCCCAGGAAACCAGTTCCTTTGCAGCCTGCTCCCAAAGGTGCAGTTGTCACCTGGGCACTCAGCCACAGCCTTTCCTGAGTCCCACTGTGCCGGACTGCAGAGGTCAGGGCCACCATGGGTGTGAATCGGCTGCCCTTTTCCTGATGTTCACTCGTGCTAAGAGCATTCTGAACTGTCTCCCTGTGCCATCACAGGACTAGAGCATTCTTAAACCCTGGAGCCCATTGTTACCTGTAATTTATTTTATTGTCATTTATTCCCACAAATAATACAAATAAAAATAAATGTAATAAACGTGAGAGTATTTAATTGCCATCCCACTAGTCTTAAATGCCCACGGTTTCTGTGTATACCTCTCCCACCCTGGAACATTTCAGAATACAGAAGATTAATTTGTCATTTTATCCTGGTGTCCTAATCTCAAAGTGGAAGATAGGCAGTTTCAATCTTAATGTAGACTTTTTTAGAGTCAGAGACTTTTTTTGAGGGATGTAGAGATGAACGCATGGATAGATAGGTGAATATATGTGTGTGCATAATATATATACATATAAATATTAATAGAGAAACTTCTCTTGTGGCTTCACGCAGAATGCTTAAAGATCCTAGAAATTTTGCTCTAGGAATGGAAGCAGAAGAAGCCACAGGCTTCATGGTTGATTGCTTTTCTGATTGGTGCCATAAAAAAAATGCATTAGAGAGAGAATGTTTGATTTAAAGAGTGCCTAGATGCCGACACCACCTCTGTTTGTTTTCCTTCCTTTAGCAGAAACCTTGTAAAATTTTTATGAAGCATTAATGGATCTGAGATTTTCTCAAGCAAATTTTATGAGGTGAGCTTAATCCCACACATCCGACCCAATTTAGCAGTGTTTAGAGACATAGAACATAAAAAGAACTCAGGAAGTGTCTTGGGTGCTCAGTGCACAGGGAAAGTGGCACAGGCAGGGAAAGGAACTTTGCTTCCCCGTGATGCTTTGAGACAAGTTGCAGACTCCCATGGGCGGTGGAAGGATGGAGTGAAGAGATGCTCTGGCCACAGAGAACACCACACCGGTAAGCCAGAACTGCAGGTATTAAACCTTAAGTCATAATTTAGCACTGGCTTCAGTAACTTCCTCTGTGTAACTCTTGTCTTTGATGAGAAATATCTCATGTAGGAGAAACAAAAAATTATTTGTATCAACAAATTTTGTGATGTCAACTTGAAATCAGCAGCTTTAATCTGAGGGAAACACAAGCACACCCTGCCCTGCACTCCAATTTGTTTTTTTATCTGAAACAGCAGAGCTTCGAAGAAGATAAATTGAACTTTTGTGAATGTTAATGAGTGAAGTTGCATTTTGAAATGTGAAGTTTGGCATCCCCACAAATCAAGCAGCTCAACGTGCCTCAGCACACAAGTAAAAAGTGGGCATTTAGAGGATCCCTATCACTTACCTGTTTATGCTGATTTTGTCCCACTATAGAGAGTTCTTGTCATTTAAAGTAGGCTTTGGATTTGATTTATGGTCAGCACAACAGGGGCAGAGACGTCTTTTGGAAGAGAAACAGGAACTCTCACCTGTCAAGACATCACAGTGACCTATTCAAGAACTGTGAAGAGTCTGGGGTTTGACCCTATTTTTGGGCTAACAAGTTGGCCCGCCACTGCTTCAGGAAAGCTGGCAGAGGACAGGAGACTCCAGGGTCAGAGACAAAGGTCTTTATTACTCATGGCACGGCCAGCAGCATGAGCTTTGTGTTTATGTCCGCACTTTTTGTCTCCCAGGTCCCAAGAGGGTGATGTGTATGGCTCAGGTGGGTGCTGTTAACTTAGTTGGTTGGCACCACAGCTGAAAAGTCTAGCAAACCCAAATCTTTTTAATGGGCTGCTAGCCAACTCGCTGTTCAGCATTTGCCTGGGAGGGAGGCATTCTCTTTATTATACTGGACATAAAAATTGGCCCCATGCCATGGAGGGAGACACTATCTGTGTCTTAAAGTTCTTCTCTATTCAAACATCCTTGAAAGATAGTCTGTGCTTATGCTCACAGATGTGCAGAGATACAAGATACCCATAAAGAATTGCCTCCCAACAGTATTCACCGTTATTTCCCTTTTGGTGAACATTCTCATGAGTTCACCCCTTCATCGGCCACTCTTCTTAATCTGACAGAGCTTGGTGCCAAATCCATTCAGTTTGTCTCATACAACATTTAATTAAAGGTACTAGCATCGCAACTCCATGCTGCAGGACAAGGCTATTCTACAGTATTGACTGGACCTCAACCCTGTTCCCTAGGGTGCCACACCTCACCAGATGAATACATGCTGTACATGATCAGAGTCCACCTGAGAAAGTAGGCCAAAGTTTTCCCTAAGTTTCTATATTGAGCTTTCCACTTGTTTGAGGCATAACTACAGGTATAGCGGTATGTTCTAGAGATCATACAGATTTTCCTTGCATGCAAAGGGGCAGTCTTGGGCAATTCTCTTATCTGTTGCAATCTTGGCCAGTGAATTGCGGTTGATCTGAATGCCTTCCAGGATGAAGGTGGTGTCTCCTTAAATACTTGAAGGTTCTTTTTGAGCACTCCTACAGTGTAAAAGTCACAGTGTGTTCAGAAGTGGGGCAAGCGAAGGCCTGGCTTCCACACAAGAAGTATAATCTCAAGGTTGTTCTTGGTGCCCCTGGGTGGAAAGTGTTTACAATTTTGGAGTCTCCTTAAGTAAGACCTGCATCAGCCCAGGATCACAGTTTGGTGAGACCTCTGATGTAGTCCTCTGGATGGTGGTTACAACTTAGGGTTTTCAGTTCAGTTTGAATAATTCAGTCTAGTCCCTGTTTTATCGAGACTATATCCATGTCCCCTGCTGTTGGTGTTAATCTGTCCCATGGAGTCATGGAGCAGAGGCTATGGGAGGGGGTGGGGAAGACCATGGCAGATGTTGGCAGGTGTTTTATGATGAAGTTCCAGGAGCTGTGGCCTATTCCAGATAAACTGTTCAGTTAGTTTAAGGGGAACGGCCACCAAATCACAGTGAGAGCTATCAGGAGATGGTGATGAACCCTGTAGACAGTCAAATGAAGGTGTTTGCAGCAGTCTGGGAGAGCTGTACCAGGTCATTTTCCTCATGAGGAAGGTTTCTGGGGTGATTCTAAGAGATAAAAGATTGGGCCGGGTGTGGTGGCTCACACCTGTAATCCTAGCACTCTGGGAGGCTGAGGTGGGAGGATTGCTTGAGGTCAGGAGTTCAAGACCAGCCTGGGCAAGAGCGAGACCCCGTCTCTACTAAAAATAGAAAAAATTAGCTGGGCATGGTGGCATGCGCCTGTAGTTCCATCTACTCAGGGGGCTGAGGCAGGGGGATCGCTTGAGGTTGCTGTTAGCTGGGCTGATGCCACGGCACTCTAGCCCAGACAGCAGAGCACGACTGTCTCAGAAAAGTAAAAGACAAAAGATTGGTCATATCCCCTCCTCCCTGTACCTTCCAGGGCCTGGCATTCCTCCCTAGGTGCCTGAGTTCTCAATTTCTACAAAATTGATCTGTCACATCTAGTAGCTCTAACTTCACCTTTTCCAGTCATTTGCTACTGATATCTGGACCTTTCATCCAGAAGGTTTAGATGTAAGAGGGTCAAGGATATTTTTTCTAAAACTGACAGAGATCCATTATGCTCCCTACTTTGGCCTGTGTGGGCCACTGTAGGGGGATTTGGACAATCCCCTTGGTGTGCTCAACCAAGTGGCCATCAGTTTTGGATGTAGGATCATGTCATTCCAACAAGAGAGTTCAGATGGCTGAGCCACAATTGAGTGTGAATCCTCCGGATCCCTTTTGGCACTGCTGCCACGCAAAAGAGGGGACCAGCCATGCTGGCCCGGGGTTGATGTTAGGGGAAGGAAAGAACATCATACCCAGGAACAGTCAGGGAGAAATCCTGAATTTTCAGAAAAAGCTTTTCTATCCCTCCCCATTTATTTTGTCCTGCTCGTTATCCATGAAGTTTCTGAAAGGAGAGGATTAGTTTCTTGGAACAACCATACTGAGGGACCAAAGTGCCCTACCAAGGCGTATGGACTGGGAGGAAGCAGGGGAATAGAGTAGAAATCTTTCTGATTCAGCATATCAGAGGCTGTTCCAATGCTCACTGGTACCAGATAGTTGTGGGTGATAGGGAGAATTAAAGCCCCTCAAATACCTTGGCCATCAGCCCATTGCCAAGTTCTTTTGGTGATGAAAGGTGGAGCATTGCTAGACTGCAAATGTTCCAGAAAGCCCAACACATGACCCAGATTGGTTTTAAAGGCCACAGTATGCAGCTAGAAGAATCATACTACACTGGAACAGCAACACTGTGCCCTGCAGGAGTATCCACAGCAGTGAGGCAGCACCCATAGCCCTGAAGCGGGGTCCAGGGTCAGATGGAGTCAGTCTTCCAGGAGTAGCCAGGGGCAGTCCCCCATGCAGTGTGGCCTCTCCCCACTGTGACACAAACAGGTCAGCTTTTGGCAGGAGTCACCAAGTCTGGAATGTGGTGGTAGCCCCTGCATTAGAAACATAGTCTTTTACTGTGTGCCCAGTCAAGGATGGTGGATGTACTGCCACATCCAGGACGATGAAGGTTCCACACATGAGCGATCAGTCAGGTTGGTGTAGGCTCACCAGCAACTTGATTCTGGTTGGTCTATGAGAGAACAGACCCTTGTTGTGGGCACCTATATGAGTGACCCAGATTTGTAGGTGCCTGTATCCAACAGATTCATATTGTTTTGAGTCCCATCCCTCCTCAGGGTTCCTTAGCGTACTTGCTTGGGTGCGTAAGTCCTTCAGTCCCCCTTGGGCACCAGGAGATCTCAGCCCCACCCCTAATCATCTTTGTCCTTAGAGGAGCTGAGGTCACATCAGAGGTGTGAATGTAGGGAAGAGGTCCGTGTCAATACACAAAGCCCAGTCAACTGAACACATCTCTAACTGCTACGGACTGCACGTTGGTGTCCTTCCAGAATTCATATGTTGAAGCCCTAGCCCTCAGCGGGTTAGTATTTGGAGATGGGGCCTTTGGGAGGTAATTGGGTCGTGAGGTTGGAGCCCTCGTAATGGAGTCAGTGTCCTTTAGAAAGAGACACAAGAGAGTTCCCTTTCTTGCTACTCTCTACCACGTGAGGACACAGAAGGCAGCCGTCTAAAAACCAGGAGGCACACCCTCACCAAACACTGGATCTGCCAGGGCCTTGATCTTGGACCTCCCACCCTGCAGAACTTGAGAAGCACATTTGTTGTTTAAGCCACTCTGTCTGTGGTCATGTGTTATAGCAGACTTAACTGGCCAAGATACTCATGTTTTTGATCCACTCAGAGTTCTGTATTCTCATTGCTGATACCATTCATCTCAGCTCCGGGACTCCCGGGCTCAGAGCTACAGCCATAGTGCCAGCTGGTGGCTACCCCTGTGTCAGAATAGCACCCCTTCCTCCTCCTGCCCCACGGAGTGGAAGCAACAACCAAACTGTCTTTCAGGGCTGTTTCAGCCCTGCCTCTCACCACTCAGCATCCAAACCTTCATTAATAGGTAGGACAGCAGAGACCCTACTCACTTCCCCCACCCACCAGTGTGAAGTAGCATTTGCTACAGAATCCCATGGAGTCACTTCCTATCCCCTAACAGCCTGTGAAGCCCACTTCCTTTTTCTTCCAGAAAGCTATCCTCTGTCAGTATCCCGTTTCTATTGCCAAAAACTGTCAGGAACTATGGGGGAGCTGAGATTTTATCCTATTTTCAAGCTAATAAATGGAACTTGCCGTCGTTCCATTGATGCTAGCAGAGGACACAAGACTCCTGGGTCTGAGAAAAAAGGCTTTATTACTCTGGCACAGCCAGTGGCATGAGCTTCAAGTTCATATCAGCTGCCTGTGCTCCCTAAGCACCCCAAATCCACAGATGGGACCCAGAGCAGCCCAAGCAGAGGTCGTACACTCAGGTTTGCATTACAGCTGAGTAACTCTGAGTTTAGGGAACCTGAATCTTTTATAATGGTCTGCAAGCAAAGGTGCCCAATCTTCCCCTCTGAAAGGGATATTATTAGAGACACTAGACATTAAAGAAAACATGTCTGTTGCTCAGCAGGGAGATACTATCTCTGTCTTCCACGTTGTTTGCTCTACAAACGTCCGTAAAAAAAAATAGGTCCTCTACCTGCAAAATACACAGAACTACAAGACACTTACGGAGATTTCTCCTACCACCTTGCTAAAAGGATTCTAGCCAGAGGCACTGAGTAGGTTACTTCTGGGGCTCTACTCCTGTCTTGAGAGCATCCCTTGATTCAACAACTACTTAGGAGAATGTGCCAGGCTCTGGAATAGGCACAGGGTATAGAATAAATAACATAGTAATGGTTCCTGCCCTGACAGAGCTTGCACAGGCAAAATAATAATGATGACAGCTATACTTATATAGTGCTTACTATGTGCTAGGCCTTTTCTAAGTAATTTATATGTGCTTGCTTATTAAATCATCAACATGACACTTTGAGGTAGAGACTATTGCTATCATTCCCATATTTACCGTCAGAAGACTGAGAGGGCGGGTGATAGAGTCACTCTCTATCCAGGTGTTTTCTTGAATTTATGCCTCTAACCTGTCTTAGTATAACTAAATATACTAGTTACACTCAGTATAACTCTGTCTTATACTGCTTCTAGTGGAATTATCACATAGTATCATAAATTTGGTGATTTTATAATAAAGAAGAACTGGGATCGTCTGACAGGGGTTTCTAAGCTAGACTGAAGGGCTGCCCAGAGGAAGAGATGTCCAAGAATAGTCCTGAAGGGCAAGGGGGTATTATTCAGGTTAGGGTAGGGAAGAGAGTTTCCAGGGGAGCTTCATGTGCAAAGGGCTGGGGGTGAGTTGAGCAGGCTCATGATAACTTCAACTTGGATGGATCATTTATTTCTTTGGAATGAATAAGTTGGTGAGATATCCCCTAGACATCTAATTCATAGCTCTTTGTTTCCTGTGTATTTTTAACTAAAATATTCCACTATTACTGTTGGAATGGCACAGGAGCCTCTAACATGTCAGCGAAATAAGCCAGGGCATAGTGGAAGTGACAAGTGAAACCCACCATCATCTGAATTTATTTTGATCTATGTAGAACTCATAGACCCCAGGTGCCTAATTATTAAGCAAGTAGAGAAATTAAGGTGAGCTACATGTGGGATTATGGGAGGTAAGAAAAATAATCAAAGCTGAGAAGATCGTTTGGACGTGAATAGCTTCTTGATGGTCTCTTTTCATTATGGGACTCTATCGGCATCATTTTTCCTGTGGCCAGTGGCCAGCTCTGGCCATGGCTGTCAGCTTCCAGCAGTACCAGGAGGTTCCCTGGTCATAAGCGCAGCCGAGTCACACGGGTCTTCCCCACACTAACCCTCCTTATGACTGTCCCACACTTTCCTGCTCGTCATGACCAGATTGCGAGCGCCCTGTGATCTGACAGCTCTGAATAATTGATACCTCCTTCTACTAAAGGGGAGTTTAGGTTTTGTGGTTGAGCAGGATGCTTTACTCTTGTTGACCTTAACCTTCAGAGGCACTCAGGCATTACGGGGAGATCAATAAAACTTCCCCTGGCTGGTCTTCGAGGACAGGAGCCTGACAGAGACTGATGATCAAGAGGAGAGGAGGGGAGGATTGTTCTGGAACCCAGGGAAGGAGAAGAGGGCTGCAGGCAGTGTGGGGGAGGGGCGGGGCCAAGGGAGCAGAGTGGGAGAGGGAGGAGTTCTAAGGAAGGAGCACAGAGCAAAAGAACGGTAGAGGAGGGCTTCGACTGAGAGGGAAGAGTACTGGGAGGATCATACGCAGAAGCCAAGAGGGCACATGAGGGATGCAGGGAAGGGAAGGAGATTCATTCCTCAGCTCTGCTGCATTGCAGCCTGCCCTTGCAAAGCTATGCACTCCAGGGAGCAGACTACTGAATAACTTACAGAGTGAGGCGGAATAGGGTGCTGGAGGGAAGGGAAAGGCGCTTTCATGCTTGACTGCCAACTACGTGCTAAAGGGGCATCGACGCATTATTATTAATTTTTTAATATATTATATATAATTATTATTAAATGTTATTTAGACTAATTATCAAATGGCACTCTCAGGTAGGAATTATTATGCTCATGCCATAGATGGAGGATAGAAGCTTAACGAGGCTGAGCTTTGTGAGTGAGCCCGTGATCAGTGGTGGAGCTAGAACACACACTGAGTTTCTGGTAACTCCAAAGCCTCTGCTCTCTTCAGCGTCTCAAGCCGCCACCCAGAAGGCAAAGTGTTAGAGTGATTTATTTATATACAAGCACTGGAGAAAACTTGACTGGACTGTCAGCTAATTGAAGGTGGGAACTGTGTCTGATTTTTCAAATCAGCCATGGCTGACGTAGTAAATACTGCATGAAAGATGCTAAAATGTGGAAAGAGGGAAGAGATGGAGGTTAGGTAGGGTAGGAGAGACAGCAAAGGAGGGAGGGAGAAAGGAAAGGAAGGAAGGAAGCAAAAGAGGGAAGGGAAGGAGCGGAGGGAAGGAGGGAGGGAAGGAATGGTATTTGAGCTGAATCTAGAAAAATAAATTATATTTTTGGGGGGGAATGGTGGGAGGAAGAGTATCTGAGGCAGCGTTAGTAGCATAATCAAAAGTACGGAGTCTGTACGTGTGTGATAAAAGAATGACAAATAATTTACGCAAGCTATATTCTAGACAGAAGAAAATAGTGGGAGATAAGGTAGCTGAAACAGCATGAGTCCTGGTTCATTCATTCATTCATTCAACGAATATCTGTCGAGTACCTACTGTGAATAGGCACTGCTAAAAGGGCTTGGGCAATGCCAGTGAACAAAACCGAAAAACGCGTTTGCCCTCACAGAGCTTATATTATACTGAAGAGAGTCAGACAATAAACATGATACATAAATCAATTATGCAGCATGCAAAAGGTGATGTATGCTTTGGAGTGAAAAGAAAAGCAGAATGGTGGACCGAGAGATTCAAAGGCAGGTCCAAATAGCATATTTAGAGTAAGCCATTAGGAAGATGACATTTGAGCAATATCTTGAAAGAGGTGAGGGAACGATTCATGCATTTTTCTAGGGAATGAATTCCAGGCAGAGGGAGCAGGCCGTGTAGTGATCCTGAGACAGAAGTGAACCTGGATTGTTCATGGGGCGGTGTGGCTGGGCTGCAGTGTGCAGGGATCAGGGGGGCAGTTGGACTGCAGTCTTGATCAGGTAGGGTCTCGGGGACAGTCTTACCATGAGAGAATAGGGAGCCAGAGGGTGGTGTTGAGCGGAACAGTGGTAGAAGAATGGGGTATGTTCTGAAAGGATGCTCTGTGAGGGCAGGTGTGGCAGCAGGCAGCAGGTGATGGTGAGGGAGGTGCCCAGGTATCAGAGGCATCAGACTCTGGATACCTTTAGAAGGAAGAGCCAATAAGGGTTCCTGAAGGGTTATATTCAGAATATGAGAGAAATAGAGGGGTCAAGGGTAACTGCAAGATTTTTGGGCCAAATTGTCAGTATCTGAGAGGGGCTATATTGTGGGCCAGTCAAGTTTGTTGAAAAAGACCAGGAGTTACTTTGTGGACATTAAGATGAGATGACTATTAGACTCAAAGTGGAGATGTCAGGTGGGTAGATGAATGTAAAGGAGGCTGGAACTTAAGGGAGATGTCGAGGTAGGAAATTTACATTAGGGGATCATTAGCACATAGGTGATATTTAAAACCAAGAGATGGGAAGAAGTCACCAGACAGAGAAGAGCCCAAACATAACATGACAGGTGTCCTCAAATGCTATATCCATGGTTTGAAACTTTATTTTGTGGCCAGTGGGGAGCTATTGAGATCTTCTGGAGGATAGGGGTAGCAAAATCTCAGCTGGGCTTGTTTTGTTGGTGCTTTTTGTTTGCCTGTTTTATGCGGATGCCACCCTGAGGTCATTCGAGCAGAGCCTGGGAGACCAGTTAGGAGCTGGTGCACCCAGCCATGTGAGGCGTAATGAAGACCGAGCTGGGACAGTGGCAGTGGGATGGGGACGAATAGGGAAGGGATGAAGATAAAGGGAAGAAGGGAAAAGACTGCAAAACCAACTTCCCTTTTGCTCAGTTTGAAGCAGAAATCACCGTATCAATTCAACAGAAAAGAAAACACAATTCAAACCTGAAAAGATTTTTAGTCTCTCTCTCTCTGCTTCAGGCATGAGGCAAGGCTATGGTTTATAGTGCTTTGCTTTCTGGGAGCATAGGTAACAACAGAAGGGAAGGAAAATAGAGACACAGTTTTCAGTATTTCAGAAACCCACTTTCTATCCGAACCATGTAGCGTGAGGAGCCTGCTCTCCTCATTAACTGCTTAGTATGTTCAGAATTCCGGGGGGTAGTTTTTGAGACAAACAGATCTGAATGCCTTCATTAGAAAGATGGAAATATTTCCACTCCCTCAAATCCCTTGGCTTTTCAAATAATTGCAATCATGTTGACCCTATATAAGAATAGATTAGAAATAACATATATAAAGCACAATAGCTAGTATTTTACCAACAAGGACGGGTACAGTTTGAAATCACCTCTGTACACTTTATCACAATGCACTCTCATGATGATCTGTGCAGTAAATAAGGATGTTCCCCCCATTTTACTTGAAATTAAGAAACGAAGGCGTAAGCAGTCGAAGTGACTTTCTTGCATCAGAGAGAAACAGAACCAAGAATCAAAGCAGTGTCTGCTTTTCCATGGTGTGTGCTGGCTGGAAACACAGGGACCGTGCCACTGAGTACCTTGGAGCCTGGTGTCTAGAGCGTCCTCAGGCCCATTATGTGCCACTGCAGAGTTCATGATCCTCCAAACTCAGTGCCCTCTGCAGCAAGTGTTTTTTTTGAAAATACTAAGGTTAAAGAGCGGCAGGTAACCGCCACCATTCAAAATCTTACCCAGCAAAAGTAGGCTCGAGGGCTCACAGAAGGGAAGGGCAATGGGCATTCTGCGTCCCTTCTCCGTGAGTGACCCCATCTTGCTTGGTCAGGTTTGTGTCTTCCTGACTCGGTGTGCTGTGCTTCTGGGCCTTGCTGGACCACCCCATGTGTTGTAGTAAAGGTGTGGGAGGGGTTTGAGCTGTGGTGTCATTGCTGGGATAGTTTACCTCTAACAGGCACAGGGGTGATAATTCCTCTTTCAGTTTTATAAATCACACATATCCTCCCCAAAAGGCATTTTGAATAGGGCTTTTGGGAGACTCAAGACAAACAGTCTTCCCCCTCTTAATTCTCCTGAAGATTATTTCAACTATTTCCCGACTGACTCTTTCTCTACTGCACTTTGCGCCTGCTGAAGACCAGTGGCGTTTAGGAACTACCTGATGTACTCATTTGTTAGCAGGCGAGGGGTCGCTACCTCTGTACCTGAAATATCTGTAATCAAACGCAGTTAATTACAGGGCAAATACAATACAGCAGCAGGGCTTTTAAAAATCGATTAGCATGCAATTCAAGATTAAAAATAGAGAAGGCTAATTTTATTTTTGTCTTTGGATGGTAAGCCGCTTAAGGAATAATGGTACAAAGGCTGAAGTCTTTGCAGGAATATTTTGTCAGAAGAATAGAAAGTTTACCCAGGTGTCTTTGTCAGTCATAAGATGTGGGGGCTTTCGTGAGAGAGGGAGGTGGTAGCAGACAGGCTGCATTCTCCGGAGACCTCTCACGGTGTTTTGTCTATGCTCAAGTCTACTCCATTCTTCTAACCGTACTCTGTAGGAGTTCTATTTACATTTTCATGTTTTTCCGTAATTACTCAAAATGATGTCTTCTTGACATCTGTTCTTGTGCCTTCCCTCTGGAGGGGAGGACCCTTTCATCTGTTGGCTTTGGAGACCCGAAGGGAGGCAAGGTGAGCCCTCCATGCCTTTTGAGACACCTGGGCTTCATGGTTTGGGGTTTTGTGCCATATCATGTGAATAAAAGCACTTTAGACAGTAGGCAGATCTACCTCTTTGAAGTTCTCTTATTATGTCTAATTTTGAGTACTACACAGGATGGACACTCTATATAAATTTTGAAAATGCTAACCTGCCCTCTAGGCTGAAATTCTGCTCTAACCCCAGGCAACCCACTTCCTTTTCCCCTGTCTATGTTTTTATCTTAGTGTAAGGAAAGAAAGATGATAATTTATATATAGAGGCAATGGAAGTAATGCAGGTAGGAACTTCACCTACACCTTATCAGGACTAAATCATAATTGTCCTCATGTATCCAAGTCAAGAATAACGGTGTTAAAAGCTGCTCATCATGGCTCTGATTTCCCCGTGTTGACCTTAACTGGGCTCGTGCTGGTCATGTGATTTGATGATTTGATTGTGTGTTTCCTTTTCCAGTGTCCATGCCAGAGAGCTTGGGGTGAAGCTCATTTCCCCTGGGTCTTTAACCACTTCTGCACCTGGTGAGCTGTAACTCCACATGGCCCTTCCGGCTTGGGAGCCCCAGTTGGCATTCACTTGTCAAGCCTGCTGTCGCCAGTGCTCTCTCGGAAACTTTGCCTTTCCCCAGCCAGGCCACCTTATTCCTACGGGAATATCCCTGTTGCTCTCTGTTCTGAGCACCTGCAGACTGAGGCGGCAGATATTTAAACTGTTACAGTCTGAGCCTCTGGCGTTCAGTGTTGCTTCAGCCTTACAGCTCTTCCAGCCTTGATTAGCATTCCAATTCCTATACCTGGGCTCTGACTTCATTCTTTATCCCTGATCCCACTCATCATTCTTCATTATTTCTACCACGGATGCTGGGTGGTTGGGGGTTGAGTTAACCACATTCCTCAGTTCATAGCACATCATCATCCCTGACAAGGGGATCATTGATTCCCGAAAAGTGCTATCTTATTTTTTCCCCTTCATCTCCGATTCCACTCCTATTCCCCTTCCTGTACAGTTCTCCACACAAATTTGTTTCATAAATCTCATTAAATGTGCATGTATCTTTATAAAATGTGATGGTGTATTGTATGCACATGTTACTGATTTATCCATTTCTTTATCAGGGCTGTCTTTCCCACTCCCCTCTATCCTAAACAATTCCATGACAAACATCCTTTTATAAATCAATAAATTTCCCTGAAGTATAGCCAGTGTTAATATTCCTGGGTAATGGGGACTCTACACGCTTAATTGTATTGATAGCTGCCATATTGCTTTTCACTGTGGCTTCACAGATCTGCACGCCCCACTGGAGTGTAAGCGTACCCATCTGCACACGTCTTACCTTCAGCAACTCTTAGTTTTGTCTAATTCCTGGTTCCTATTTGAAACCATGTTCATGGATGTAAAGTGATACCTCATTTTTATTTTCACTTGCACTTCTCTGGTTATTGGTGCGTGTGAGTTCTTGATGAATTTGTTTGCTTTCTGGGCTTTCTCTTCTGTGTATTGCTTGTTCTTTGGCCTATTTTTTTTTATTGCACTGCCCATATTTTCTTTATATAGATTTGCAGGAGAGAATTCTTGGTATATTTTAGATGTTAATTAATTATCAGTTTTAGATACTGAAAATTTTTTTTTCTTTGTCACCTGTTACCTTTGTCAATGGTGCTCTTCTTTGAACAGCATAATATAGTGATTAAGATCCTATATACTGGAATCAAACTGCCTGGGTTCAAATCCCAGCTCAGCCACTAAGTTATCTGACCTCAATCATGGTTCTTAGTTTTTTGTCTGTAAAATGTATATATTAAAGTTACCATCTTTATAGAGATTTACTAGGATTAAATGAGTTAAAATTTGTAAAGAACTTATAATAGCATCTGGCCAAATATACATACACACACACAGACACACATATTAATGTAAGTTATACATGTATTTTCAATGAAAACAAATGTATTTTTTGGTTTTATAATCTTACTTTTTCCATTTAGATAATTAAGAAGAAATTCACCTTAACATATATAAAACTTTTAACCCTAATATAACAAAAGATGGAGATCTAGCTTTGTTTTCTTCCATATCATGAACCAGTTTTCTAATATCATCTAGTAAACTATTATTCCCCATCACTTTGTGGGGCTGCTGTTTTCATATGTTGGGCTCTTATAAATACATGGTTCTTTTTCTGAGTTTTCTTGTTGATTACATTGGTCTTTTGTTCCTGAGCCTGTACTATACTGTTGGATTATTCTAGTTTTACTATCTGGTAGGATAGCTTTCCTTCTCCTCTGCTTTATTTCTTGTAATTGTGTTCCTGTCTGTGTTCCTATACCATTTTTCTGTCCACCTGTGCTGACAGAGCATCCTACAATGTGGCTGTCAGGGTTTCCATAAGTCTATTAGAAACTACCTTATACCAGAGGACTCTTTACATATTTTCCTCCTCCATTTTTGTATTATAAACCTGTAGGAACTGGGGCATTGGTACATCTCTTGTTTCTCTGTAAATTGCCAGGCATAGTGTCAGGAGCATTTACTGAAGATTTTTTTTAAGGATAAAATAAAGCTCCACTTACAATCTCACATATAATTTTAAATGAAAGGAAGTCTGATCATTTTTGTATTTTGTGCACTGTTGAGTGAATTGTGAGTCAACTTTCCCACTTTGAACTCATCTATTCAGTAAGGTCTAAGCTGAAACAATTCAAGTCAACAAATAATCAGAAAGATAAATAAGCAAGCAGACTAACAATGACAAATTAAAAAACACGTGCTTAACAGTTTATGTAACTAAAAGATTCATTCTTTAGGACCTATGAAAAACTCTAAATTTATTAGAATGAACTCCAAGTTCACTAAAGAGTATTCCCCTGACCAGGGCTGTCTCTTTCCTCTGTTTCCACTATAACATGTCATCAGGGATGATTACACAAAAGACAAGTGGGAAAAACAAAGCCCAATCTCGTATCCCTTCTAATACTTTTGGTTCATCCAGTCCTTACAGTAGAATACGGTGGGAAAATTTGAGCAGATCTGCTGCAGCAACTGAGGAATTTCAAAGCCTAGAATTGTAAATGTGAGGCCTCTCACTCAGCTCTTCCTTCACAGCATGAGGATTAGCTCAGCTCCTCGCCAGCCAAGGAAGACTCCTGTGCCTTTGTTAGTGCTTCTGTGAAGTATCCACACTTGCTCCTCCACCCCGCAGCAAACCCCATAAGGGCAGGAGTGGTGCGCTTTGTTCTACATCGTGTGTTTAGAAGAGTAACTGGCACAGAATAGGCATTTAATATGTACAATTGAACCTTGAACAGCACGGGTTTGAACTATGAATGGTGTGATTCACTTGTTAATGGATTTTCTTCCACCTCTGCTATCCCCGAGACAGCAAGACCAATCCCTCAGCCTACTCAGTGTGGAGATGATGAGGACCTTTATGATGAGCCACTTCTACTTACTGAATAGTAAATATGTTTTCTCTTCCTTCACATTTTCTTTTCTCTGGCTTGTTTTATTATAAGAATATAGCAATAATACATATAACATATAAACTGTGTGTTGAGTGATTGTTTATGTTACAAGGCTTGTGGTCAACAGTAGGCTATTAGTAGTAGTTGAGTTTTGTGAGAGTCAAATAGTATATGAAGATTCTTGACTGTGTGGGAGGTTGGTGCCCCTAAACCCCCAGTTTTTCAAGGTTCAGCTGTATTTGAATGAATAAGAGGATGCATGAATGAATGGTGATAAAATTATGTGTGTGATAACTTATTACTTACCCAAAGTATGTTTACCCTAGCACTTTTTAAGACAGGAATCGTTTGCGTCTTCCTGAGTGTCCCACGATATTTGTCCTATAGCCACCTTGAAAAGTGATCAGCATTTACATGTTTATCATCTGCAGGTGGACTGTGTTCTCTTCTCTCATGTTAATTAGTTCAACAAATACTGATTTAGCGTCTACCATGAGCGTGGTATAACATCTGAGAACTGCATGAAAGAAATAAGTAATGTGAAAAGAGAGGAAAAGGTGTGAGCATGGGCTGTTGGTTCTAGTTGCCTCAAATTTTGACCCTGTCACTTATAAAGAAAGAACATGACCTTGGGTAAGTCACTGAAATGCTCTTTGCCTTAGTCTTTTCATCTGAAAAATCTTATTTTTTCTCATAGAGTTATTGTGAAAATCCAATGAGATAACATGTATGCAAGTCCCGGCACATTCTTAGCACTCTGTAATTATTAGGTACTAGTGTTTTTATAGTCTAACCTGCAAAATTTTCAAATTTAGATGGGTAAATAACGTATAATCTGGAATAGCTTAAACTTTTGAGAAGGCTGACACACATCACAAATATTTTAAATTATTTATGCCTATATTGAGTCCTTCTCTGAGCCTCCGCCCTGTTTAGTTTGCAAACTCCTTAAGGGATCTGTCTACCTTGACAGATGAGTTTTCATCCCTTCGTGGTTGCTCTCCAGACAAGGCGGTTTGACTGTCTTTTGCTCTGGAAACTATTCAGATACAGGCATATGACTCCCTGCTCCCCTTTTGTTTTCTGCTTCCTTCTTCTTATCCTTTGTCTTTTCAGGTAACAGGTGAGACTAAAATAAATAATTTTGCCTTCTTATGGAGAGTCTCATCTGCTAGGTTTATAAACTCCAAAAAATTAGGGGAAAAAAATCAAAGCAAATAAATACTAAAAGCTTAAATAGGCCCCTACATAAATAAATTTGTCATCGAATCTGTTGGGGTTGCTTGCCACCCTATTTAATACAGTGTTCGTTTTGTGCCTTTTCAGCCTGAGTCAGTGTGAATGTCTTTTCTTAACGGTTTCCTTCTCGTGAGGGAGTGTGTGGGTTGGATCTGAGAGTCCTCGGCTTGCTGCTATTCCACTTGAAAGGAAGAGAGGGTCATGAGAGGAGTGGATGTCTGGAGTGGAATTTCAAGCCTGTCATCGTCAGGAAAGGAAAAATGCTCTGCGCCGAATTTCCTGTAGTTTATGTTGGAGAGCATTTCGATGCTCTCTATGCGGAATCAGAGAAGTGAGGAGGTCCACTTGGAGCCTGCAGGGCTCCTCAGAGAACACAGTAATTCCAGCACCGGAAGAGAGGGGTCCTTAGCGAGGCCGGACCTGGGTTCTGTGGAGTCCTGTTACTCTTTCAAAAAGAACTGAGTGGCTTTTGAATGCATTTCAAATGTGTGATTGGTGCAGTTTGGTTGTGGTTTCCTTCCTTCCTTCCTTCCTTCCTTCCTTCCTGAATGTGGTTTAACTCAGCTTTTAATACGTTTAATGGGATAAAGTTGAGATGAGAAGTGCAGTAATGAGAAGGGGACCCCGGGAGGGTGCAGACCCGAGAATGGGTGAGTGCAGGGGCTGAACTGTTCTGAGTGTTCCTGTCCCTGTGTTGGCTCAGCCACTGGTTGGCTGGGTGTGGTGGCGTGGCCTTCTGGACTACCGTCCCTCAGCTCTTGCTTCCAAGTTGCCTTTTACATTTGATGAATTTTCAGTGTTCTCTTCATGTTTTCTATCTTAAGGAGTTGTCTAATATATTCATGTTCCCTTTCATTCTTCCTTTCCTCCTTCCTGTTGTCTTTTCTAACTATGGAGATGGACACACTGGTTAACACACAGATAATTTGGAAGACTGTTTCAGAGTTAGTTCTTTCCCCATCCCCTCCCACCCCCAGTTCAGAAGTAACCATATTCACAAATGAATGAACCCAATTAATAGTATAAATAACAATGTCTAGTGTGCTCTCTGGAGTTCCAAGATCCATAGGTCAAGGGCAAGCTGGCAAACTCTCAGAATACAAAGTCTTCCTCAGGCCCCTGTTTCTACTTTGCAGAGGAAAACAAGCTGGAGAGTAGTATTTTGCATTGAAAAGAATCCCAGCGAAAGTGCCACATGATGACACGACACTCATTTCCATAATTCTACTCCCTCTGGAGCGCAGGTACATTTAATTTCTCACAACTGTTACCTAAATGAAGAGCAGCATGAGGAATACACAGAGAATGAAAAATATCCATGTGTGGGGGTAGTACATGGCCACTAATCTTTCCTGACATTTACTTTCACTCACGAGCACAGGGGTGACCAGCCCCACCAGGGCTAGATGCTGAAGATAAATGTCAGCGCCGTCCACTGGAAGCTCTCTGTGCATACAGGCATATTGGAAATCAAATACGTTTGGCTCATCACACACTGAGGAACCCATCCCTTTAGAAACACGTGGATTGTTCTCTGCCACCCCACTCACCGCTGCCATTTGGTAGAGTTGGGGAATGGTAGAATAGTTTGCTGCATTTTTAATGGAAGGGGAAAAAAAATAAAATTAAGCGTACCAGTTTTCATATTATATGCCTTCAGTGCTGTGCTTTGTCTCCCCACGTGTTGTACTGCCAAATTTCCCAAGAGCATCTGCTGTTCCTATTGCGAAAACAATGAGCTGGTGTATGTCATGCAAGGGCTATTCCACCCCTGCCAAATAGCTCTGTACATTTTAACTGTCCTCAGACTGGGCTATACCAACCACTCAGGTGCACGCCGCTTCGTCAGCCCTGGGCGATGGAAGTTGCAGCATTCATAAGCAATTGCTTTCCTCACATAAAGGAAAAAAGAGGTTTTGGCTTTAAGGTCTTGCCAGCTCATTGACTAATTTACTCCTGTCCCTGAATGTATAAAGCCACTTGAACATTGTGCTTGTATGACGTGGTTAAAGGCCCACACAAATACAGCCTGGTAAGGACTGGGGTTGTAAAATAAAGTCAGAAAGAGCAGATTTGGTTCCTTGTGACTAAGCACTGTAAAATTCTGATGTTGAATTAAGATATGAAGCAGAAACCTTTTAAACTCAATGCAATATGAGTTGCTTAAAAAAAGAGGAAGTGAGGGGCAAATCTCCTTTCTCAGGGAGCCGTTGACAGTGCGGCGCAGTGGCTCTCTGTGTGGCCTTTGGTATTCAACAACAGCCCGAACTAATTGATGGAGAAAATCAGTCATGAACTAAAGTGAAAAATAAAAGTTGTTTAGATTAATTACAAAGTCAGGCAGGGTGTCAGAGGGAGAACCTGGAGTTACGTGCAAGGAGGAGGCCCTTCTTCAAGGATCCCCCACGGTCAGAAGGCCCAGGCTCAGGAGAGAAGGGGGCCGTGTGAAATCAGACAAGCTTAGCCGTAACTTCTGGGATGTTAAGAGTGAGAGGCCGCAGCATTTGTTCAGTGAGATAAAAGTGCTGCTTCAAAAATAAAGGTGTATCTCATACTCTTTAAATATGAAGTGTAAATTGACAATGGATAAAACAATAGTGTAGGCTAGAAAACCTGGAATAAAATCATCACAGATTGAATCTAGAGAACTTCAGAAAGCTAATGATATGAATATTTTATCTTATTACATATTTGTTCAAAATAGGAATAGACTCATGGAATGTTTGCAGTGGAGGGGGTTTTAGAACATCTAGTTTGGTGGGTTTCAAATTAGTTTGGTCAGATCACCTGTTCTTTTGAACAAATCTTATTCATTATTAAGAAATTAAAACAAACAAATAAAATCAGAAGGGAAATAAAGAGCAGTAGACGTGCTCTGGCTAATGAGCTGACGAAATCTGGGGCTCTTTCCTGACTGCCTATGTCTGTTCCCGAGGCCCCGACAGCAGAACCCCAGGGCTCCATGGAGCAGGATCGGAACCTAAATTTCTTGGTATTAGTTCTCAAACTAGAACTATGCATACTCTACCAAAATCTGTTTCCTTAGTTTGATAAGTTTTTTAAATGCTACCTGCATAAGCCAGAGTTCAGAGAATGGCAGTGCTCATTAGCCTTCAGTGGATGGCGGTGATGAACCTTCAGTTTTGAAATGCATCAGCACGTGCTTGACCTGGTTTCTCACCTGCATACCTGAGTGTACCTGGCTAGGGAACCCTATCATCAGAAACACCTATTAACATTCTGTGGCAAAAAGTCCCCCACAATGCCGTTAGAAAACACAAATCCTGTCTGGGTTCTGATCTAATTCCCTTATTTTTCAAATGGGGGTACAGAGGCTCAAAATAATGTGTTTGGGACCACATACTTGGAAAGTATAGTTAGGAACCAGACATAGGACTGTCGAATCCATGAAGCTAAAGGGGCTTTTCAGATATATTCTCCTTAATATTCCCACAGGTCTGTGGACAGGGAGCAGCTGTGTTCTGTTCTGTCAGTGCTGTGCAGTGGAACACAGAAAGTCAAGGTTACCCAGTCCACCTCGAGTATAATTCCCCTTGCAGTGCCCTGGTCTGCTTGATGGGTGCTAAATCAATCCTTCTCCCTGATGAGTGGGAACGGGTAAGGCTGTCCAATTTTTAGATCTTAGACTGAGATTTAAAGTAAAGAAAGTGTGTGATGGCATCATTAACAATTGGCACAGTGATTTCTTAAGGTTTAAAGAGACTGGTTTACATTCAGAACCCTTGGTAATGATTTAAGGTGTTTTGCTATGTTGACATTCAAAAATTGGGCAAATCTCTGGCCAAGGTGAAGTACAGCCCACATGAGCTCTGGAGATGCAATTACGGGGAGTTGCAGAGCCCTCTCAACTGCCCATGCTTAATTAAGATATGATCAGCCAGTCTCTTTGTGGCCATTAATTCATTGTCTGGTAATCCAATAAGGGGTTATTGTTTGAAGCTGTTTGAGAGCCACTTGCCTCATTATTAACTCAAAATTGCCCAGAAGGCAGCACTAAGATGTCATTCTCCCTGCCCAGAAGAGGACATGACATTGAAAGACACTTGACATCCACATTTGACAATACTTTAAACTCCAGCGTTATGGCTCAAGCGTTCACAAATCTATGGATATGGTAATGGAACTGGTGACATCTAATTGCTAAATGGCAATTAATGATAATAGCCCTTTTTGAATATGTAGGGCCATTCTCTACAAGGAGCTCATTGCTCTTTGCACATATTAATGAATATAGACAGGCAGGTGAGTGATAAAAAGGTAACTTTATAACATTATTGCTGCTGAGTAAACTGAGTCATGTGGAAACTGACCCTTATATTAATAGATGCACAACAATTGCTTGCTGATTTTAAACCACATGGAAACCACAAGTTTTGAAATAATAGAAGAGGAATGAGAACTTTAGGAAAGTGAAGGGAATGGATGTCAAAAGAAAATTCAAGGTATTGTTAACTTTTTTGAGTTCCTTAATTACTTCTGTTCACCCTGCTTCTGAAACAGGAGGTAGTCATTTTTCCTGCATCAGTAGCCAGAGCTGAAAAAATAAATAGGCTTTTGGAAAAGTATGGTATTTCTAGAATAAGGCTGACTTATTATCTCCCCATAGAACCTCAAAGATGCTGAATTTTTGTTGTCAAGTAGAATTCAACCTAGATGTTATTGTCCTGTTGGTCTTGCTAGATAGAACCAGTGTCTTTTTGCCAAACACCCACTTGAAAATGAAAAATTTAATTAAAGATAGGAAACTGAATGAATTGTCTCTATTTATTTCCTTAAATTCCCCAAATGGTTTCATTATGGCTTACTTATAGAATTAAAAAAAATAAAAATAAATGGATAATTATCCATATTTTACAGTGTTGTATACAGAAATAGTGTGAGTTTTCACTAGATTTTCAAAAGCAATTGGGAGACTACCTCATTAATTTATGTATTCTTTCATTTGCAAGCATTTATTGAGCACATATGGTGTGCCAAACACCTTGCTGAGCTATGGATGTATTAACGGAAAAAAGCTTTGATTTGGCACTTGACATACTCAGTCTGGTGGCACAAAGGAAGATAAGTAAGTACAATCCAGAGTGATCCATTCTACAACAGAAATATGAGCAAGTTATGGGGGGTTGTGAGGGCAAATAAATGTGTGAGTTAACTTTGCTGGTAGTCTATGCCTGGCTATGTGCTAGGGGTTCAAATCAGACTCCACATCATTTACGGTAAGTACTTTGTTCTACAAACCTGTCTACCTGTCATTGCTTTACATTGATTTCATAGTTCTGTACTTTGGACCCGTGTGTGTGTGTGTGTGTGTGTGTGTGTGTGTGTGTGTGTATTTATAATAAGTTTAAATAATGTTATTCTTTTATAACCTCACCCATCCCTATTGGGATCTGTTTGACAGAAGGGAGGAAGATGAGATTTGGTACATAGCAGGTGTTCACCAACTATGACTTCAGCCTTAAGAGTAGGGTGGACAAATCCTGAACAGTTTGGACAATTTGCTAATGTTCTGCATTTTTCCCCCTCTGAATTGTATAAGGCTGCCTGGCGAGGACTGGAGAGGAAAGAATTAAAGTGTCTTGACACCGCATCCTAGATTGCATATGTTTTAAGTAGGTGCCAATTTTCCCACCTGAGAGCCCCAGATGTGGCTCTGTTTGACCACGCAGCTTTCTGCTTCTCTGTGTGCCCCCTGGACGGCCCTGCAGTCCTTCCTCCCTCTCCAACCACGGGCCCGAGTGGTCTTGATGAAGCTCTGCAGGCATTTCTTCCTCAACTGCGGAATGATTCATTGGCATGAAGCTGTTAAGCGATTAAAATAAAACACTTTTATGGGAACGTTCTGCTTACCCTGTGTTCCCAGGCACCTCTGTAGTGTGTCTGTGGCAAGAGAGGACTCTAGGGGACACGCATCATCTTATTTTTTTTCTCTTTTGTTAGAATTTCCAATACTTCTATGTTAGGATAGGGTTTGAAAATTGTTTTAGTTCAATTGAAATCACCCTGCATGTGCTTTAAGGCCCTGGAAAGGAGAGGAAAGAAACGAAAAAACAAACAAAAAAACAAAAACATCAAAAGGAAAAAAAAAATTAAAAAAAATAAAAAAGACATTGCAGCTTGAAATTATGTCGTAGACTGCCCCCGTGCCTAAGGGGAAATGGAGTCTAGGAGAAACATACCGAAGGTGGCAGGATCTTTCAGCAGCATACTGTCCCCATGCACAGGGGAGGCTTTTTGTTTGTTTGTTTTTGTACACAGGAACTTGCCCTGATTGGAGAAGAGTTTGAAGTTCTCCCCAGGGTGGGGTTTCTTTGTTACAATGATCAAGAGAAGGCACAGAGAGTAAGAGAGTGCAAAGAAAAAGAAGGGGCAAGAACAAGGACAGAAGGAGCTGGGGGATGGAAAGGAACGGTGATGGCAGGGACGGAGGAAACAGGGGTCCACAGAGCAGACACATCTGCTTCTCAAACTGCTGGAACAGCTGGGAGGGAGGGTCATGTGAAAAGCAGAGTTTCTGCTTCTCTCGTCTGTATGTGCCCTTTAAAGCAAGCAGCATTGGGGACATATAAAATGAAAGGAAGCGGGGCGGGGGGGTGGAATAAAGAGGGGAATTATTATAATTCTTAGAAAGATGATTTTAAAAAGCAGTGATTTAAGTTCTTTTATTCATTACACATCATAAAGGACCCAGGCTGTGTTGCCCATGGCTTTAAAATCTAGTACCCTATTAAAACCTTTTCTTGTTAGTAACTCAGAGCTTTGGAAACTCACTAAGAAAAAAAGCCAATTTAATCAAGGCAAGATTTAACACAAAGAAAGGACCTGATCTTGCCTTTCTGCAGAAAAACTTTCAGGATCAAATGGCTTATGATTTTCATTTACCTAAAGAATCCCTGTGGAATCAGCAGTTGCGGGGGGGAGGGTGTCCTTTCATTAGCTTGCAGGGCACGCCCAGATTTGGTTTCTTCACACTGATTCCTGACTGCTATTCAAAGGAAATAATTTTTTTTTTTCAGTCATGCTAATGGAAGAAAACCCATGACACAAAGAAAGGGCAAAAGGGAATCTACCTAGTACCAGAAGGTAGCAAAAGAGTGTTTGGTCTATCTTGATCCCAATAGATCCAGTTTTCAATGACCCATAATATTTATTCAATATATTATAAATATATTGAATATATTATATTCAATATATATTATAATATTATCAAATGATAATGTGGTACAATAAAAGGATATGCTGGAGTTGGGGAGATGTAGGTTTGAGCCCAATCTCCTTCATTTGTAATCTCTCCAAATTACGTAAATGAAGTTCAATAAGCCTCATTTTTCACATTTATAAAATGGAAAGTATAATATTGTTGTCTACTATTGTCTCCAATTACAAACATAAACTTTTCTGAGTTAACTCAATATAAGTTTGTGTCTTGCTTACTTAACAGTCCAAAATGGTGTTTCTGATTGTTGGTGAGGAGAGAGGTTCTTCCCCACATAGTCACTCAGGGATCCAGGCTAACACGGCCTCTGCCATCTGGAACACACGGCATCTAAGTTTCCCTCAGCGTTAATTTTCAGCACGCACGGGAGATTTTTGAGGGTCATAATGGTATGCATTGCTTTTTTTCACATTCTTTTGGCTAAAATGCAGTCATTTGGTCTATCTGACTGTAGAGCCATAGAAAAGGAATCTAGCTTAATGCCAAGACAAAATGGGCCATGGATTTTGGAGTACAGCTAGCAAACGCATCTGCACTGTGCATTTCACCAGATAGCCCTCTGCACCTTTTTCACATATGTAGAACACATGCAACCCCAAGCTAGAAAACTCCAAGTCCAATCCAACCATTGCATCCCTGTGAAAGTCCAGGATTACTTAGTGATATTTACTCCTTTTCTTTGTGATCAGCTGTGGCTTTTCTTGGAACAGTGACCTGTAATTAAAAATATTGCCACCCTTAATCTCATGTCCTTTTTAATGGGGTAGCAGGACAGGATTATCACAGTAAAATACCTGATTTGGAAAAGGGAAGCATTAAAGATACAGAGCAGTTACAAGTGCATGGTTGTGGTGATATGTTTGTCCTGGTAGTTGGAGAAGTTCCATATTTATGCTCTGATTCTATTCTTCAGGAGGAAATTTTTTTTTTTTTTTTA
>RJWJ010004573.1:0-62528 GCA_004363605.1 Indri indri
CAAAGTGCTATTTTGAAGTTTATGTATATATAATATTATTAAAACTTAAAAGTAACCACAGCAACAAGAGATTTTTTTGTGGGGGGAGGAGTATTTTCTCAGTGACTTGTTTAGAATTGCTAGCACATGGTAAAAATAAAGTAGACTGACTATAGCTAGTGTTATTGTTTTTAAATTATCTATAAACAATGTACCCCCTTATTTCCTGAACCTGGGACTGACCATTCTTACTGCCCTACCTGTGGTATGCCAAATTACAGGAAGAAAGGTTACTCCCACTCTTTCACAAGTTCTTTTGATAATGTGTCTAGAGCGTTTGAATAGCATTAGGTAAATTGAACCTGTGAAACACAACATAATGATTCTTGCTCACAGGTAGCCCTTCATTTTCTTTTGCTGGGCTGAAAGCCAGGGAACAGGTTTATGGACCTTTCTTGACTCCAAGGGAGTACTCTCAGAAAGTGAGTGTGTGGGGGGAGGTGGGCAGGGGAAGCGGGGTGGGCGTTGGGTGAACTGAGAAAAATTCACCAAAAGAAATTTGGCTACACAGTATTCATAGGATTCACATGCATGCAAGGTGAAAGGAAAGCACTGGACATTCCATAATACTTCTAAGATTAAAATTAAAGTCTAATCAAAATCTTGGGTTATACATACCTAATGGGTGTGGTCGATGTGCACCTTTTGGGGGATGGACACGCTTGAAGCTCTGACTCGGGTGGGGCAAAGGCAATATATGTAACCTAAACATTTGGACCCCCATAATAAGCTGAAATAAAAAATAAAAAAAAAAGTTGGTTTATATTTGCTAATATTCTTTCAAGTTCACATGACCCTCCTCAGGCACTGCCTCTCTGTTTCCCACTCTTACCCTCAGTTGTTTTTCTCTCAGTCACAAAAACCAACTCAAACTTGCCTCAGATTCTCTAAGCAGAGCCACAAATACTTTGGTTTGCCTTTACTTTTATTTTTCTTCACTTTTCAAACAAGAGAACATTTGAGACTGACTCAATCTGCCTCCAGCATTAAAAATGTACTTCCCCAGCTTACTTTCTTAAGTGTTTCAGTGGCAAGGGCCCTCACTTTGTCCATGTGCAGCTTACCTAGTGACGTCCACCCAGCGCAGCCTGGCATTCAGAGTCCAGTGGGGGGGATTTCTTCCAAAGAGAATAAGATACTGAAAATGGAGGAAGAGCTTGGTGCTAATGAAGTCATTTCAAATGCTAACTCTCTGGCTTCAAATTGCCTTCCCATCTTATTTTGGGTTCACCATTGTCTTGCCTAAATCCCACACAAGATCAACCAAGGCTTCTTGATTCTTCCTCTTGTTTTAAACACACTTGTGGTCTGCCATATACCCCTAGTTTGCTTCTAGCCTTGGTGCTAGCTTGGCCTGTGCTTCCTCTTCAGACTCAACTAGTGAAGAAAATCCTCTTATCTTCCAAGACTCAGTTTTGAGGCTGGACCTCCAATGCAATCTATTACTCCAGCCAGATGCTCTTTGTCTTTCTTGTACAGTCTGAAGTCCCTTACTATGTTATTGCCTATGTGACCCATACAGCTTGCTGCTCTGCACTGTAAATATCCACTTGGGGGTCTTGCTTTATATAGTCAATGGACTAAAAATCACTTGGAGGGTAGAGTCTATACATCTTGAACCAACTTTGTGTCCACTACAGTGTACAGCACATATCTTTGAGCATAATGTATGCACGATAAATTTGCTTAGGGGATAAAAAGTTTAAAAATGGAATTAGTGTCACAAAATGTACTCCTGTACTAATTTGGGTATATGTGTGTATGGCGAAGCTATTATTTAAAAATCTTCTGTGATTTTGTTAGTATAGCCTTTTAAAACAACAAGAAAAAGACAAACACTCCAATAGATAATTTGGAAAATAATGTGACCATTTTTTTCATATGTGTATTAGATATTTGTGTTTATTCTTTTGTGGGATGTTTGTTGACTATCAATAACAATCAAGGAAATATAAATTGCAACAATAGTGAGAAGCCACTTTTTGGTCTACCTAAGTGGCAAAGGTTTTGAAAAAGGTGTAATACCTACTGTTGGGAAGAGTTCCACATGGGATCTCATCTGCTGCTGGGAGATTATAAGGAGAAAGAACCTCTCTGAATGGCAGTTTGCATCAAGAGACTTAAAATGTGCTTTTTCTACAAACGCTTTGGAAAACTGTGTGACAGTATCTACTGAAGCTGAACATATGCCATCTCTATGGCCTAGAAATTCCACTCCTACGTATGTATCCAACAGAGTGTGTATATATGTTTACCAAAAGATATGTATTAGAATGTTTATAGCAGCATTATTCACAATAGTTCCAAATTGAAAAGTACTCAAATGCCCATCAACAGTAAAATGGATAAGTAAGCACGGCATATGCATACCATGGAATACCATCCAGCAATGAGAACGAATGATTGCTATACCCAACTACATGCATGAATTGCACAAACAACGTAGTGTTGAGTGAAAGGAGCCAGATTTAAAAAAAAGAATATACCATATGAATGATTCGGAGCCAGATTTAAAAAAAAGAATATACCATATGAATGATTCTATGTAGATAGACTCAAAAAAAAAAAAAACAGTAAAACTAATTCGTTGTGTGAAAAGTCAATATACTGATTATTTTGGGGGTGCTTAGGAACTTAGAGGGTGTCTCTGGGGTGCTGGTAATATTTTTTGACCTGGGTGTTGAGTGTTGTTCCATTGTTGTGTCCACTCAGTAAAAATTCATCAAGTGATTCCCTTATGCTTTGTGTACTTTTCTGTACGTATGTTGTACTTCTATAGAAACTATTTAAAGCCTGCATACTCTTTCACCCAGTAATTTCACAACTAGTGCTTTATCCTGGTGAAATAATTATAGGTGTCCACCAATAATTTATATGCAAGGCTTTTCATTCAAAATATTGCTTTCAACAGTGAGAAATCAGAAACAATAGAAGTGTTGAACAATAGTGAAGTGGTCAAATATATAATGGCAGGATATTTACAGCCCTGAAAAGTCATGTTTATTATGACTATATAATGACACGGACAAATATGATTTCACATAAAGTAAAAAAAAAGGCAGTCTTATGTTCTCCTGGATAGAGCTTGAGCCCATCCTCTGAAGTGAGGTATTGCAAGAATGGAAGAATAGGCACCACATGTACTCGCCATCAAACTGGCGCTGACTGATCAACACTAAGGTGCTCACACAGTAGTAATATTCTTTAGGGGTAGGGGGGCTGGGGGTGGGTAAACTCACAACTAATGGATGTGGGGGGGGAGGGCACCTCTCAAATCATGATTGGGATGTGGCAAAGTCATAACATGTAGCCAAAATGTTTGTATCCCCATAATTTCCCGAAATAAAAAAAAATTTAAAAAAGGCAGGATGCTAGACCGTATACAGAGAATGATCACAGTTTCTTAAAGAAATGTATCCATGTTCAGTGCCAACACTGGTTATTTTGGAGTGATAGGTTTTCAGTTGGTTTTATTTTCTTCTTTATGCTTTAATTTATATTCTAAATTGCATGCAATGATTGCATCATTACTTTATAATCACAAAATGTATTTAAACTTTTTATGAAGTTATGATCCAAAGAGGATTCTGCCATCCTTAGTCTGTGCTTTTGCAATGCCTGTGAAAGCAGAAAAGTCAAACAGGCAAACTCTATTCTTGATGCTTTGGCACTCAAGCTGAATTTTTCTCTCCAGGCCTCCTGACTCCAGTAGAAGTATCTGAAGCCCATGGAAGACCTCACAAATCCTACAAAGAGTTAGAAAGGGAATTATCCTCATTTCTGAAAGGCAGTTATGGACTGGTGGTAGAAGATAGGAACTTCAGGAGGCAGGAAGCCAGATGAGGGGAATTTTTCTCTTTTCCACGCTTATAGTGAAGTTACTGTCCATGGGCTGGGAGGAGGCACTGTTTCAGCAGCTGCCTGTGCTTGTTTGTCCCCACACCTCCAAAGTTGGATGGTGGCAGTGGAGGACAAACCCTGGGTGATCCTTTTCTGTGTGTGAGGCTGGATGACTAACTACCTTGTGCCTGCGTTGGGGAGGATGGCCTCATCCAGCCTATATCCTTGATGCTAATTAGAGGCAAAGAGGGTGGCATTTCTTAGACCAGGGTACCACAATTTCATCAATTGACCTATATCATAAGCAAAATATTCTATTTTTTAACTATAATATAGATCATTCATCTTAGTTACAATAACTCACAAAGCATCTTTAAAATCATCGTCCAGAAGTTTGTGAGCAATTCTCAGAGCAGCATGCCATACCTAACAGTTTGTTCTATGGTCAAAAGGACACTGCGTGCAATTATTTGCAAAATGTTCAGAACACTTGTCCAGGTCACAATCCCTTTGCTGAGTGGAAAGTCTCAGCCAAAAATGTCATAAAATGTCAAAACCATTTCTGTTCAAATGCCCAATATCTGTGATTATGTTCCTTGCAAACACTATAATACAGTATTAAGTATTATGTAAAAGATGTAGCTACATGAAGTGGTACCTCAAGAACTTGGTAAGAAGGGAAACAGGGGTGATATGTGAGAGCAAAACAAAAGATCTAAACACAATATATGTGTGTGTGTGTGTCTTTCTATTATCTATCATCTATCCATCATCTATCTATCTACTGTCTATTATCCATCTATCCATCATCTATCTTCTATCTGTCCATCATATATCTATCTTCTATCTATCATCTATCCTCCTTCTCTCTCTCTCTCTTTTTCTCTCTCTGAGTGGTAAGTGGTGGGAATGAAAGGAGACTCTATAGCCGAAGAGGCTGTGTACAAAAGGAGGAATAGTCAGGTTGGTGCACCAAGGAAGAAACATGGAGAATTGTCTGCAGGAAAAAAATGCGCTTCCAGCTGACAGGAGCACCAGTTTGCCTGAAGACTATACCTTCTTATCATGGTAGCAATGCAGAAGTCTATTGAGGCGAGATGTCGTAAAATCATATACCTTCCCACCATCTGTTTCAATGCTTCAGGAAGATGAAGATCACACAAATCTGGTTGCCATTGTATTCCTCATATACACACAGTTGGCACACACAGTTTGTGCTTATATTAATTTTTTAGGGCTACTGTAACAAGTTGTCAAAACCTGGTGTCTTAAAACAACAGAAATTCATTTTCTCACGGTTCTGGAGGCCAGAGGTCTGAAATCATTATCACTGGGCTGAAATGAAGGTGTTGGGGGCAGAGCTGCACCATATCTGCAGACTTTAGAGGAGAGTCCATTCCTTGCCTCTTCTGGCTTTTGGTGGCTGCTGGCCTTCCTTGGCTTGTGGCTATATCAATCTAATCTTCAAGACCACCATCTTCAAATTTCTCTCTGCTTCGTCTTCACATGGCCTTCTCCTCTGTGTATGTGTCGTCAGATCTCCCTCTGGCTGTCTCTTACTAGGATACTTGTGATTGCTTTTAGGGTTCACCTGGATAAATCCAGGCTAATCTTCCCATCTCAAGATCCTTAACTTAATCATATCTGTGAAGACCCTTTTTCCAAATAATGTAACATTTACAGGTTCCAGGGATTAAGACTTGATATATTCGGGCACCATTATTCAGCCTACTATAGTGCTCAATAAATATTTGTTGAATGAATGTTGGTTCTGCCAATACAACTTTTCAATCCATCTAGAAGTTTTATTTCTCATTGCAAATTAATACATCTACACTCTGAATTAAGCCTTGTTCGTTGGAGGCAGCACCCAGCATATAAACATCTCAAAGACTCTGAGAAGGCTGAGTTTGCTGAGGCACATCCCTGGGTGGTGGTGAAATCACTTAAGGTGCCTTGTGAGGACCACCCACATTCTGAATTTTACTGAAGATAGCTTTCCTCAAGAAAAGGTTTCCCAAACCAAAAATTCTACTTCTACACCTCTGTTTTGAAAAAATTTAAAATAAGATTTAAAAATTAAAAATTTGATAAAGTGCTTTAGAGAACCTTTGCTGCTGGCTTAGCATTGCTCAAAAAGTAAATTCAAAATGGATTTAAAAATGTATGGTGAAATCAAAATGAAAATACGTGTATATACTTTTTCTTTTTGTCAGGGGTTAGCCTGAAGTACAGCTTTATAGTTGTTGTTGGTAGGATCAAACTCCCAATTCAATCCCTACTCATTTGTTTGAACACAAGCTGCAGAGTGAAATATTGCAGGGCTTGACGTCTTTCTCTCTGCTTTCAAACACAGAGAAGGTGACTGAGTTGTTCAGCTCCAGCAAGCCTCCCCCTCCTTCCCTGGTCACCTCTGCACCTTTCATTCTCTTTGATGCTGGGCAGGGATGCTGCTGCTCCCCAATCTGTGCTCCTCCTCCTCAGCCACTGACAAAGGTGAGCACACTGTGTGAGCAGCTTTCCTTGTTACCACTACTAATACCCTGGATTTTATTGAAGCCTGTTCTTTGAGGATTCTGAAGCACTTACACAGATATACTTATTATCCTCTCTGTAATCCTTTGAAGTGGCAAAGACTGGACATTTGTAAAAGGCAGAGAATGATGCTGGCCCTTCCCGCAAGTTGACTTAAGCTTATTATGTGTGTCGTCTGGCATTCTGTCAATCAAGACTCTCTCTTAATCAGCAGATCTGAACATCAAAGTATACTGAGATAAAAACCCATGTTACTTAAGAATGCTAAAGGGGTTTTAAAATTATCTGAGAGAAAATTTGGTGTATTCATCATGGCTTTAATATTCAGTATGGGTTTTTAATAGTCAAAATCTTTTGAGAATTTTTAACCTTCAAATGCCATATCCTATTGCTTGGTTAATGAGAATACCAATGAACTTTGGACATTTAAAAAAGTTCAGATGTGCATGTCTTGCCCCAGATCCACTGAATCAGATCTCTTGGGTGGAACCAAGGGTCCTCTGTGTGTGTGTGTGTGTGTGTGTGTGTGTGTGTGTGTGTGTATGTGTATGTGTGTGTGTACAGTATATTTATTTTAACTTGCTGTTATGGAATTTTTCAAACATACACAAAAGTAGAAAATGTTATTCCCAACATACTTGTCATCCAAAGTCAACATTTGTCAACACTCTACTGTTTTACTTTCAACTCTTCCTATACCCCTCCACCCCACCTCTTTCTGCTTGCTGGAATATTTTAAAAGCAAAAGCCAGACTTAAGATAATTTCTTACAAAAAATATGTCAGTATTTATCTGTAGAGACAAGGACTTTTTAAGAAAACATGACCTAAATATCATTATCATATCCACAAAGTTAATAATAATTCTTTATTATATGATGTCTACTCTGTGTTTAATTTTTCCTAGTTGTCTAAAAAAGTCTTTTATATATTGTGCATAAAATCAGAATCCAAACAAGGTTCACACTTTGTATTTTGGTTAATATGTTTCTTATGTCTCTTCTAGTCTATGATAGCTCTTCCTCCCTTTCTTAACATAGTATACATGCTTTTTTCCACCTAGCAGCATATGGAAACAATCCTATTCCTTTTCATAGCTGCATTGGACTCTGTTGGGTGAATGTACCATATTTTATTTAACCCTTCTCCTGGTGATACATATTTGAGTTGTTTTTAGTCTTTGGCTATTACAAACAGTATTGCATGCCTGGTGCATGTCTCTTTACATTATTCCAGTGTATCTTTGGTATAGACTCCTAGAGATAAGATTTCTGGGCCAATTACTGCATATTTAAGTTTGCTCTATCATCAGGAGATTCTGGTACTTTGGCAATATATTTTGCTTCTATCTCAATTTTAGTGCTGTTTTATAGGGAATGACGTCAATTGCTAACTTGCTGCTTAGCTTGTCACCAGCTTGAAAGTCTTGAGGCCTGCATTCTTCATGATTACCAGGTTTGGAAGACTATACACAGCCAGAAAGCCAACACACTTACAATGCAGTTTATTTGGCATTGTTAAAAATGTGTTATCCATTTGGTTGCAAATTTCCTAAACACTTTAGCCTAAAAATTGGCATTTATGTTTTAAAATCTACAGCAGCAGCTCTGTGGACCCCTCTCTACCACCACCCTAACTCCAATGTATCACAACTAAAATAGTTGTTC
Source organism: Indri indri (assembly GCA_004363605.1). Classification (NCBI taxonomy): domain Eukaryota; kingdom Metazoa; phylum Chordata; class Mammalia; order Primates; family Indriidae; genus Indri; species Indri indri. The sequence goes on from RJWJ010004573.1 coordinate 8,081, forward strand.
CTGGGAAACTTGCAAGAACAACAGTTATTCTGCCTTGAAGTTTCAGATTGAAATACAATGATTCAGCAAATTTGGGAAAAAAGAAGGTACTCTCATGTTCATTTATCTAAACCATACCTATACTTTTCCTGAGGCTAAAATGGGCTAAATAGGCAACCAGGCAGGTAAAGGGAATTTGACATGAGTCAATGATGTCTCTCTCTGCCCCTTGGTTGCAAAGTATTTGTGGTGACTTTCAAACCAAATGCTGGTGGCTCTTGGGCATATAAGGGAGAAATATTCTGTTGTAAGTTGATTTCAGCTAGAAAGTGGTACATTCTTTCCTTTCCAGTCTTATACTTCCTAGGCATCATATTGAACTGCTGGTTAGAAACTGAAGATGTCCCATTAACAATTTGTAATATGATTTTGAAGTCAGAGAGCCATGAGTTTAACCTCAACTGTGTAATCTTGTCTGTGATTTAAGCATCCTGAATTCCTTTTTCATGTTAGTAAAATGAAGATAATGATGCATAGTTGTGGTGTAAGGCCTGAAGGTAAGGCTCAATATTAAGTCCTGTTATGACATTGGGAAAAATCAGGAGGGCTTTGAATGGACTAATTATAAGTTCCTCTCCCATTCAGCTCCCATGAATATGGTCCCCTAGACCTGTGGTCCCCAACTCCCAGGCCATGGACCAGTACCGGTCTGTGGCCTATTAGGAACTGGACCACACAGGCTCTGCCACCCGCACCACCCCTGTCCATGGAAAAGTTGTCTTCCACGAAACTCAGGAACTGGGGTGCACAGCAGGAGGTGAGCATCAGGCAAGTGAAGCTTCATTTGTATTTACAGCTGCTCCCCATTGCTTGCATCATCACCTGAGCTCTGCCTCTCTCCCCGTCCATGGAAAAATCGTCTTCCATGAATCTGGTCCCTGGTGCCAAAAAGGTTGGGGACTAATACCTTAGACAAACAACCCTCCTATCTGTGAGGACCAGGCACAGGTCCTACATATCTTTGAGTAGTGGATTTCAGTTTCCTGACTGCTCATGGAATTGTTCAAACAAGCCAATTACATCCTCCCATGGGAACCAGGGGGCACCCCTTTCTGTAGATACTACAAAGCCTGCTTCCTACAGCCCCTGGTTGGTCACTTTGTTTTTCAGTGCAATCCCCATGTGGCCCTGAATGGCATGATGTCCTCCTCCCCTGGGCTATGGGTATATGTAACAAATTGCTGTCAATCTCATCTGACTAGTGTCAGGGATCATGAGTTCTACCATCCCCATAACCCAAGTGTGGGAACCGCTCCCTCACTAATGGGGTGAACAGGAGGCTCTTAAAGCAATATCTAATACGGTTATTGTCAGGAATAAATAGAGTTAAGTGAAATACTTGGGGGTAAAGATCTGTGTAACTTCTCAGGGTATGCTGAAGTAGAGAGAAAGAAGAGAGGAAGAGAGAAAGAAGGGTTCCATCCTCAAGGTATTCAAAGCATACTTGAAGAGAGACATCACACAGCACAGTAATCCTTGATTTACACTTGGAAGTGAAGGTGTGGAGGTAAACCCAGGGTTCTCTGTGCCCAAGAAAGGCATACAAACCAGTAGCATTCATCACTTCATCTGTAAAAGAGGTAACAATGCTTACCACATAAGGTTGTTTTGAAGATTTAAATAAACAATGCATAAATAACTTAGCCCAGTTTCTGGCACATAGTAATGGCTTAATAAATAGTAGATTGAGTTGAATTTGAAGGACCAATAGGCATTACTAGGTGTAAAAAAGTATCTTACAAAATGTGAAAGCCCCCAGTTTATTCCCAGGATTGCCATACTTGTTTATTTTTTCCCAACAATATCTTTTCTAGGAGAAAACAGCCAATTAAGATGAACAGAATAATGCTGCTTCTTTATACTATGCAGTTCCACAGCGTAAATGTTCACATCACTGGCACAAAAGTCCCCAAAGAATCCAACAAAAACACATGGAATTCAACCATTTTGCCAGCCCTGGCATGTTTCTTAGGCAGTTAGGACTAGTTGACTTCATGGATTTTGTTTGCTTGCCTGCTTGTTTCCTTCATTTTTTTGTTTCTTTTGGATTTTTTAAAAAGGCTTCCCTTAGACATTGCATCATTTTGTTAATAAGTAAAAATACGGGCAGTGTCCAGAGTGCAGTGTGACCAATATCACTCCTGTCTTGTGATACCTCATCAAAGACGACCCATATGCAGTAGATTTTGTTGTAGCGTTATCTTATTGTGAACTTCTGTTTAATTGACAATTGCTTGCTACCTCTGTTTCTTCCCCCTTATCAGATGAAAGTGCAATATGGTGGAGTAGAAAGAGACCCACTCACGTGTCACCAGATGGTCTATTGCCTCAGTTCTGCCCTTCGCTAATTATAGAACTGAGGCAATGTCTCTTAACTTCTGGAAGCTTCAGTATTTTTTTTCTTTCTGTGAAGTAAAATGTTGGGTTGAACTCAAAGATCCCTCATATCTCTAACAGCCTGTGAGTGGAGAGTCACAGAGTTAGGGATTTGGAGCCTGAAAGATTTGGTTTTAAATTTTGATTTGCCATGCATTAGCTCGGGGACCTGGATAAGGTCTCCTTGAGGGTTAGTTTCCTCAGCTCACAAAAGTTTTATTACCCTTATTTTACTAAGAGTTGAATAATATAATCAATCCATCAGTAATCCTGTTGTCTTTACTTTCAAAATAATTCCAGAACCTCACCAAATCTCATTACCTCCAAGCACCATCATCTCTTCCCTGGATTATTCCAACGGCATTCTAAACTCTCCACGGCTTCCATCTTGTCCTCCCCACCCCCAACTTTCCGTGTTCCATGTATCAGCCACAGTGATCTTTTTAAAATACATCAACTCATGTCATTCCTCTGTTGAAAATTCTCCAGTGGTTTCCCATCTCATTCAAAGTTCAAATCCTTACCATAGCTGATGAGGCCTGCTGCTGCTTCCTTTCCTGGGGCTCTCTCTGATCACTCTACTCTAGCCACGCCAGCCTTCTTTATGTTCCCTAAATACTTCTGATATCCTATGGGGGCATTCCTTCACTTTTGGGAGATTTATTTTCAAATTGTATCTTATCAGAGGAGCCTTTTCTGTCCATCCTCTTTAAAATAGCATCCCCCAACCTCTATCCCTTCATTATCACCCTCACCCAGTTTATTTTACTTTATAGCATTTATCATCATTTTCTGCCTCCCCATGACTAGAATGTAAGTTTCATGAAGGCAGGGACTTTCTTTTGTTCACTGAGGCAACTTCATCCCCTAGAATAATACCTGACACATAGTAGGCACTCAATAATTATTTGTTGATCAAATTAATAAGCTATATACATTTTCAGGTGCTCAACAAATGCCACTTTCCAATGGTTCTTTTAGACACATAATATTTGGCATCCTTTAGTCATGTTATTTGATTACAATGCAATTCTGTACAGACCCTAGTTTTAGTTCTGACATGTAAAGAGCTTGGAAATTGTCATTCCTGTCCTTATAAAAAGAAAAATCTAGACAAAGTGAAAATCAACAACTTTCCTTGAACCCACTAGAGAACTGAATTTTTAGGACAAACTGTCACCCTGAAATCTGTACAGACAGGTACATCCAGAGAGTCACAGCTGAGATCTGTAAACCTGGAGCAGAAGTCTCTGGAGACATACACTGATAGGAACATTTAAATGACAATTTTGATGAATCACTGGAGGCTGAGTATGGACTAACATGAGAATAAGAAACTTATGGGGCTGAAGCCTTAGAGGGGTCCTGCAGTTTTGTGGGTTTTGCCTCCAGGAAAACCAGATTCTCCTAGGGAAGATTGGAGAAAGATCTCCTGGCGGTTCTGCTAGAGAAATGGGAAGCATAACCATTGTGAAATTCTCCCAGGGCCTTCTCCATAACAAAGACCAACTCTCTAGGAGAAAAGACTTTTCCAGAACTTTATGTCAGCTGGAAAAAGGGCATCCCTCCCACCTTGGCCAGATCCCTCTAGCCCTCCAGTCTTACATAGGGGAAAAACATAGTCATCAAGGGTCAGGGCTTTGATGAAATAGATTGAAAATGTTGTGGTCAGGAAGGGAGTAAGGGCCTAAGGAAAAAAAAAAGCTATGCCACTGGAGAAATACTTGTGAAGGTTACATCTCTGAGACACGGTCCCACTAAGACACTGAGATTTAATCACCAGATTATAGAACACTCCCCTCCCACATACTGGTAACCACCCTAACGAGACTCCAGTATGATAGTGGATTACTGCTGGAAGAGCTGCAAGACACAGACCCTCTCTGAGAAGGAGTACTTTGGGAAGCACAAAGTCAAGATAGGAGACAAAAACAAGTACATTAGAGGATTTTGAAGTCTGCCACCTATAGCTATAGCAAATTTTAAACACAGCCCAATTTCTAGCCAGATTAATACGAATCCTCGCACTAAAGACCTATTTGCCTCAATTCTTATTCCCCAATATAACCTGTCTGTGTTTCAGCAACAAATTACAAAGGAGAAAACAGTCTGAAGAGACAAAGAAATCATCGGAACCAGACACAGATATGATACAGATATTGGAATTATCAAATAGGGAATTTAAATCTATGATTAAAGTATTAAGGGCTCTAATGGAAAAAGTAGACAACAGATGGGTAATATAAGCAGAGAGATGGAAACTCTAAGAATCAAAAGGAAATTCTAGAAATAAAAAATGTAACAGAAATAAAGGATATCTTCAGTGGACTGATCAGTAGATTTGACATAGCAGACGAAAGATTCAGTGAGCTTGAAGATAGGACAATACAACCTTCTCAAACTGAAATGCAAAGAGAATAAAAAATGGGAAAAACAGAGAAGGAAGAACATCAAAGAATTGTTCTTTCAAAAAGCAAAACACACATGTAATTGGAATACCAGGAGAAGAGAGGGAGAATGAAGCAGAAGAACAATTTGAGGTAATAATGGCTGAGAACTTTCCAAAATTAATGACAGACACTAAACCACAGATCAAGGAAGCTCAGAGAACACCAGCAGGAAAAATTTCCGCATCGCCCCAAAACCCTCACACCTAGACATATCATATTCAAACTACAGAAAATCAAAGACAGAAAATGTTGAAAGAAGTTAGAAAGATTGTGTGTGTGTGTGTGTGTGTGTGTGTGTGTGTGTGTGTGTGTGTGTGTTGGGGAGAGAGTGGGAAGGTTGAAGGGGGAAGAAACACCTTACCTATAGAGGAACAAGGATAAGAATTACAGTGGCCTTCTCATCAGAAACCACAATGCACAAAAAGAGTGGAGTGAAATATTTAAAGTGTTGAAAGAAAAGCTCACCAATCTGTAATTGTATATCCAGAAAAATTATCTTTCAAATGTTAAGGAGAAATAGAAACTTTCTCAGATGAACAAAAACTGAGAGAATTCATTGCCAGCAGATCTTCTTTGCAAGAAATGTTAATAGAAGTACTTCAGGCAGAAGAAAAATGATATAGGCAAGAAATTTGGTTTTATATAAAGAAAGGAAGAACATTGGGGAAGGAATAAATAAAGGTACAATGAAATACTTTGACTTTTTATTCTTAATTGTTCTACAAACTTACTGTTAGTTTAAAGTAATAATAGTAACAATGTATTGGGTGATGATAGCATATGGATAAGTGAAATGAAATCTGAAATGAAATGAATAATAGCAATATTATAAAGAATGGGAAGGAAGAAGTGGTATTACTCTGTTATAAGGTATCTGCACTATGCTTAAAGCAGTATAGTATTATTTGAAGGTAAAATTAGATTAATTTAAGATGTATTATATATTGGAAACTCTAGGACAATCACTATGAAATGTTTTTAAAGAACTATAATTGATATGCTAGGAGAGGGGATAAAATGGAATCATATAAAATGTTCAATAACACCAGAGAAGGCATAAAAAGAGGAGAAAAAAGAAACAAAAAATGCAATGTACAAAAAAATTTTATTAAAATTAACCTCTATTCTGCAAAAGATACTGTTAAGAGAATAAAAAGGCGAGGAACATACTGGGAGAAAATGTTTACAAAATGCTTATCTAATGAAAGATTTGTATCCAAAATATACCAAGAATGTAACTCAACAGTAAGAAAAGAAAGGCCGGGCGCAGTGGCTCACACCTGTAATCCTAGCACTCTGGGAGGCCGAGGCGGGCGGATCGTTCTGAGCTCAGGAGTTCGAAACCAGCCTGAGCAAGAGTGAGACCCTGTCTCTACCAAAAATAGAAAGAAATTAATTAGACAGCTAAAAAAATATATAGAAAAAATTAGCCGGGCATGGTGGCACATGCCTGTAGTCCCAGCTACTCGGGAGGCTGAGGCAGTAGGATCGCTTGAACCCAGGAGTTTGAGGTTGCTGTGAGCTAGGCTGACACCAAGGCACTCGCCCCAGGCAAGAGAGTGAGACTCTGTCTCAAAAAAAAAAAAAAAAAAAAAAAAAAAAAAAAAAAAAAAAAAAAAAAAAAAAAAAAAAAAAAAAAAAAGAAAAAAAAAGAAAAGAAAAGAAAGACCCCAATTAAAAATGGGCAAAAGATCTGAACAGACACCTCACTAAAGAAGATGTACAGATGGCAAAAATGCTTGCCATCATTTGTCAATCAAATCAGGACAATGCAAATTAAAACAGCAATATGATGCTAATACACAACTAGTAGAAAGGCTAAAATCCAAAATCTGACAATACTGATCAATGGCTAGGATGAAGAGCAGCAGGAACTGCCATTCATTGTTGGTGAGAATACAGAATGGTACAGCCATTTTGGAAGATAGTTTTGTAGTGTTTTACAAAGCTAAACATAGTCTTACCATACAATCAAGCAATTGGGCTTTTAGGTATTTACCCAAATGAGTTGAAAATTTATGTCCACATAAAAGCCTGCACATGAATGTTTATAGCAGTTTTATTTATGCGTAATTGCTAAAAACTAGGAGAATCCAAAGTGTCCTTTAATTAAAGAGAAAAACAAACTGTGGTATATCATATAATGTAATATCATTGAGTGATTAAAAAGAAATGAGCTTTAAAGCCATGCAAAGACATGGATCGATCTTAAATGCATATTGCTCAGTTAAAGAAGAGAGTGTTCAAGGCTACGTTTGGTATGATTTCATTTATATGGCATTCTGAAAAACGCAAAACTCTAGAGACAGTAAAGAGGTCAGTGATTGCCAGAGGTTCAGTTGGGATATGGAGATGGAGGTGAGAAAAAGTTGAATAGGAGAAGCACAGGGGATTTTTTTTAAGGCTGTGAAACTATTCTGTATGATATTGTAATGGTAGATAGATGATACTCTGTATTTGTCAAAACCCATAGAACTACAGCCCAAAGAGTGAACCTTAATGTGTACAAATTAAAAATCATTTAGGAAATCAGTGTAACCCAGGATGGAAAGCAGAATGTGACCAAAAAAATCTAGCTGTATTATAAACGTATTAAACAACATAACTGAAGAGGGCAGGGGAAATGTACAAGCTAATGGGTAGAGTTTATAAGACTGAAGATAAAAGGAACTGTATATAAGCACTGTAATGTAGATGATAAAGTTGTTTCCCATTGGGGTATGGGTTAACAATTCTGAAACCACTATACATGTACACTGGGATTACATAATAAGTAAATGGATGACGGAAGGTTGATGCTAGTTTTCTCATTGTTGGAGTGGAAAGGTTACAGATAAGCAAGGAGAAAAGAGTAGAATGAGCCATTTGGTAATGGATTGAAGTTAGAGACATCAGTATGAACTCATGTTTAGTTTAATTTAGACACAGATGGATACATATAGAAATATTATAGATATGTGTATATACAGAGTTAATATACACAAATGTTTGTCCTTGTGCTGTCAGTTTAGAGGGCCTAGAAGCAAAAACACCACAGAAGCAGTGATCACACATAGTTCCCAGATCTTGGTTTCTAATACCGTCCTCCAATAAAAGAAACCAGGGCTCCTGGGAAAAATGGCTGATGCTAAGATGGAGGCAGGAAATACACAGATAATCCTGGAGTATCTTGTACTGCCAAAAAATAAAAAAGTGTTCACAAAGATCCACAATGATAGGAATATGTCAAAGACACAGGAATCAACTGAAAGAGCTCCTAATAGCCAAAATTGGGATGATATGAGTAACAAAACAAAGTAATGTTGGATTATAAGCCAAAGTACAAAATAAATATCCATGAGTCTATACTGATAATAATAATTGAATAAATAAATGGGGTAGAATAGACAAATACCCCATATAGAAAATTTCAAATAATTTATGTAGATACTCTGCCCTTAAGAAAGTATAGCACAATTCCCCATTCCCTAAGTGTGGACTACACATAGGGACTTTCTGCCGAAGAGTACACTAATGGTGAGGGGTGAAAAAGAGAGTAACTTTACAGTGGAGAAGCCTGACAAAGACTACCTCAGCCAAGTGATCAAGGTCAACATCAACAGTGATGAGTGATGTTGACAGTATGTACTCTTGATATGATGTGACAGAAATAACACTTTACCTCTGTGGTCTTCTTTTCCAAAACTCATAATACCTGTCTAATCATGAGAAAAACATCAGAGAAATCTGAAATGAGGAATTGTCTACAAAATATTTAACCAGTACTCTTCAAAACTGTCAAGGTCTTCAAAAACAAAGTCTGAGAAACTGTCACAGCTAAAAGAAGCCTAAGAGACACGATGACTAAATGGGTTGTGGCATCTTGGATGGGATCTTGGAACAGAAAAGGAACATTAGGTAAAAACTAAGGAAGACTTAATAAAGTATGGAGTTTAATTAATAACAATGTATCTGCTCAAAACATAGGCAACTAAAGCAAAAATAGACAAATGAGATTACATCAAAATAAAAAGCTTTTGTACAACTAAAGAAACAATTAACAGGATGAAGAGACAAACTACAGAGTCGGAGAAAATATTTACAAGCTGTACATCTGAGAAGGGGTAATACCCAAAATATATAAGGAACTCACACAACTCTATAGAAAATAAATAATCTGATTCAAAAATGAGCAAGGGACCTGAAATAGACATTTCTCAAAAGAAGATATACACATGGGCAGATATATGAAAAATGCTCAATGTCACTAATCATTAAGGAAATGCAAATTAAAATCAAATGAAATATCACCTCACACCTGTCAGAATAGCTATTATCAAAATGACAAAAGATAACAAGTGTTGGTGAGGATGTGGAGAAAAGGGAACTCTTGCACACTGTTGGGGGAATGCAAATTAGCCATTATGGAAAACAGTATGGAGGTTCCTCAAAAAACTAAAAATGGAATTATCTGAAGGATTTCAAATCAATATATTGAGGAAATATCTGCACTCCTATGTTGATAGCAGCGCTATTCACAATAGCCAAGTTATGAAATAAGACTAAATATCCATCAACAGATGAATAGATAATGAAAATGAGGTATATATGCACAATGGAATACTTTCCAGCCTTAAAAAATAAAGAAATTTTGTCATTTGTGACAACATGGATGGAATTGGAGAATATTATGTTAAGTGAAATAAACCAGGCACAGAAAGAAAAACATTGTATGTTCTCATTTACATGCGGAATCTAATACGCTGGAACTCAAAGAAGCAGAGAGTGGAATGGTGATTACTAAAGGCTAACAAGTGGCAGGGGAAGAGGAGATGGTGGTCAAAGGGTACAAAGCCTCAGTTAGACAGGAGGAATTAAGTTTTTCCTCTTTTTTTACTTTGAGATGTATTGTGCAGCGTGATAAATATAGTAAATAATGATGTTATACATTTAAGAATTGCTAAAAGAGTAAATTTCAAATGTTCTCACCATAAAAATGTTAAGTATTTGAGGTGATGGATATGTTAATTAGCTTGATTTAATTATCCCACATTGTATTCACAAATCGTAGCATCACTTTGTATCCCATAAAGTTACAACTATAATTTTGTCAATTTACAATTAAAAATAAAAATTAGAAAGAAACAATGTATCAATATTGGTTCATTAATTGTAACAAATATGCCATTCTAATGTAAGATGTTAATAATAAGGGAAACAGTGTGGGACACATGGGAACTCTGTACTATCTTCAAAACTTTTTTGTAATTCTGAACCTATTTTTAAAATTAAAGAAGGTTTATTTAAAACTACAATGCTGAAATAGAATATTCAATTTTTTTTAGATATGAGACCTTTATTTTTGAGCACAAAGGAGTGTGCTCAGGAATCTATTGCTACAGCAGAGAACTGGGAATTCAATGCGCTGGTATTATTCACTAAAGCCCAGATTTTATCAGTGAAGTCTTTCCATTTTGTTCCTCTGCCTTTATTAGCATTTGCAACTCTCTCAATTTAGCATCGTTTGCAATGTCATTACCATGCTGGTTATTTCCTCTTCCAGATCATTAAGTTAAAATAGACCAGCTCCAACACCACACCCTGTGGCAGTTTTGAGACCTTGTCCTCAAATAGCTGCAGAGCTGTGAAGTTAGAAACCAGCTAAATAATAATTATCTGCAAATGGCAATTTCCTAACTTAATTGGTTGAATTTCATTCTGCAGGTGGTGATATTAAAGCAAATACTTTCCTGCTGTCCAAACAGACACACTGTGGTTCTGAATTCTGATGGAAAGGTAACCAAGTGAGCTGGTTGTGGCATATTATTTGTCACTCCCCAGGGCTAATTGTTTATAACTCAGAAAGCTGATCATTATCAGATCAGTATTTCCAAGATCCTCTTTTATTAGTTTGTACTACTTTTCTGTGTGTGGAATATGTTTGTTTTAGGTTTCCCCAAAGTAGAAACTAAACCAGATGTCTGTCACTAACTATTGTCTTCCTATGGAGTCACTAGCCATACAGAAAAGTACTCCTATGGCAGGTATACAGCTCAATGAATGGTCACAAGGTAAACACGCTCTTGTAATCAGGACCCAGATCAAGAAACAGAGCATTACCAGCACCCCAGAAACCCCTCTTGTGCCCCCATCCAGGTTTCACCTGTCACCCTGCAGCCTCAAAGAGTAACCACTATGCTGATTTTGAAATCATAGATTCATTTTGACCATTGATTGCATGTTTTAAATAAATTGAATCATCGAGTGTGTGCTCTTGGGTCTGGCTTCTTTTGTTCAACATTATGTTTGTGATATTTATCTATTTGTTGCATGTAGTTGTGGAGACAATTCATTCACACTCCTGTATAGCATTCTATTGTATAATTACACCACAATTAGTTTATCTGTTCAAGTGCTGATGTATACTGGGTAGTTTCTAGTTTTTGGCTTTTAAGAATAGTGCTGCTATTTAACATTCTAGTGGGTATGTGTCTTTTGGTGAACATATGAATGCATTTTTGCTGGGTATTGTTAGGCTTCAGTAGATACATTAGGCAATGTATTATTAAGCACTTGGAGCTTAAATTCAGATAAACCTGGTTTTAAATTTTGGCTCTACTACTTGCTAGAAACTTGGACACTTTACCTAACCTCTCTAAGCCTTGCCTTTTTTAATCTGTCAAATGGGAATTCAAATAATTCCTGCCTCATAGTGCTCTTGTTCAGATGAAAAGAAATAATGTATGGACAAAAATTTAATACAATGCTTGGCATAGAGCAAGGACTCAACAAATGTCATCCATTGTTATTTTTAACTATTTATTAAAAAGTTGTTCAACATTATTTAAGCTTCAAACAAGGAGAAATAAACAGATTATTTGCAGCAACCTTTTTTGGTAACTTGTAGGATCCTGAAAAAATGTGTACCGACCCTATAAATACTATTCTTAAGACCTCTCCACCCAGCCACGCCCCAACTATTGTTCCTCACTCCCTCAAATTCTTAGCACAAGGACATGCTTGCAACTAAGCCTTACCCATCCCACAGGCTGCCATGGAAGCTGAGCAGAAAATAAGGGGAATAAGTCTTCATTTCTGTCACAGTTTCCTTGCGGAAAGAACTGGAAGGATATTTGATACCTGGGACTCACTGCCAAATTTGTATCCATTTTGAACTCTTCATCTATGCTAGATTATTCAGACCAGATCTTCATTATTAAAAATATATTTCATAGTATTATACAAATGCTATGGGGTTCATATTGAAAATAAAATGTCACATATATGAGATACTCACATCTTCTTTGTGTAAAAAAAGAACTTTTTTCCTTTCAATATTAATAATTCTTGCTTTCTGTAAAAATATTGAAAAATACAAGAAATATTTTTATGTGCTGTGAGTATTCTCATATAAGAGGAAAATGAAGAGTATTTATAATCCTATTGCCCAGAGATTTCTGGGTATTCTTTGCAGTCTTAAATAAATAATTTTTTCAATTACAAAAATGTGGAAAATTTGTCAAAACATAGAAAAACAAAAAGAAAACAACAAATAAGAAATCCCTTGTGATATCATTATCCTGAGATACATAACAAAATCTCAACAGTTTGCTACGCCATTATTTTTTTATTTTTTCCCCTTCTCCCTTCCTCTCTCCTTCCCTCCCTTTCTCCTTCTGTCTTCTCCCTTTTCTTTTCTTTCCTTTTTATCTCTCAAAATAGTAGTGTCATATTATAGTACTCTTTTGTACAATAATAGTACTCTTTTGTACTACTCTTTTGTAGTCTGGGTTTTTTTTCTACCTTTTTTGAACATATGAAATATTTTATATTTCAATAAATATTCATCTAAAACCTGATTGATTTCTAATGACTGCATAGCATTCCATCTTATGAATCATTGGCCTAACAGTTCTCTAGTGTGGAGTATTTATTTTATTTATACCATTTTCACTATTACAAGAAAGCTATGATGAATTTCATTGTATATACAACTTTTTGCATCTCTGATTATTTCCTTAGGATGATTTTATAGAAGCAGAATTATTGATTCAAAGATTATACACATTAAAAATATCTTGATAATCATAGCCAATTGCCTTCTAGAAAGTTTGTACAATTTTAATTTCTACCATCAGTTTATGAGAGGGCTATTTCATCATGCCTTTGGCAGTATTGAGCATTATAATTTTAATTTTTACAAATATAATAGGTAAAACATGTCATTGTTCTTTTATTTTTATTTAATAGTGACACTGAATACTTTTTCAGCTGTCTTCCATTTTTATTTCTTCTATGAATTAGTTTTCTATGCCCTTTTACTATTTTTCTCAGTGTGTTTATGTTTTTCTTGTTGGGTTGCTGTCTTTTTATATCTTAAGGGATGGCTTTTTCTATGCTTTTATATACTTTTAATACATTAAGGGACTAAGAATTATTTTTCTTATTTATTTTTAATATATTTCCTAGTTCATCATATAACATTCATGATGCCCTTGGATATATAAAAGTTTAAATGTTTTAAGCCAAGAACCAAGTATTCTTTTTAGGTAATCATATTATTAGCTGTTTACATTATGATTTCTTACATTATTTTTATACTTAGAAATCCCCATCAGAAATCAATGCACTTGTCATTAATAGTTTCTACCTTTAAAAAATGATTTTTTTTTCTTAACATTTGACTCTGATTTCACTGGAATTTACTTGACATTATGAGATTATATTATGATATAGAGCTCTAACTTGATTTTCTCCAAATACATGCTTAATTTTCTAAACCCCCTGCATTAAATAAAACATCCAATTCCCATTGCTTTGGGATTCCTTCTTTATCACGTTGAAGTTAGAATATCTACTAAGGTGTATTTTGTAGTTTTTATTTGCTCCCATTGACCTGTCTTTTATTGATGCAACATATTTTTATAGACTATCTATACCTACTATGTCCCAGGCCCTGTGGCAGGCACTGGGACATATAATGCTGAACAGGACAGACATTGTAAGCTCCATAAGGACAAGCGCCATATCATTATAAGAGTGTGTTACCACCCCATTGATTCTAGTTTAAGCCTTCCTATCACTTTCCATTTTTTTTCACATGCTTCTTAACATCCAGTTAATTTGAAAGCCTTAGGAAAAGTAGGAAACAAGTCTTTTTCCATGTACTCTTCCATCCATGGTGTTGTTGACAGGGCCAAGTGGACTATAGGGCCTCATGGGAAAATCAATTAAAAAAATGTTCTGCCCTTTCCCTGACACCTTGACTTAGCAAAGGCGTAGAGTCTCTTTTTCAAGATGCAGCCATGGTAAATAAAAATATTAAATCTAAAGTCAGAAAATCTGGGTTTCAATTGTGATTATGTACTAACTTCATGGCCTTTGAAAGATATCTTCACTTCTTGGAACCTCAGTTTCCTCATCTTTAAAATGGAGTTAACAGTACTTGTCTTACAGGAATCTTTGAGGATGAAATGAAAATAGGTGTTACAACTCTTTGAAAATTGTAAAATACAATGGAGATAGAAATTATGATTTTTGGATGTGGAGAGATAGAACACTGATACACTGATGGTAAGACTGCAAACTAGTACAACCTCTGTGGAAAGTAATATGGAGGTACCTGAAAGAGCTATAGGTAGAACCATCATTTGATCCAGCAATCCCATTACTGGGCATCTACCCAAAGGAAAAATAGACATTCTATAAAAAAGCCGTCTGCACTAGAATGTTTATAGCAGCACAATTCACAATTGCAAAGATGTGGAAACAACCCAAGTGCCCATCAATACATGAGTGGATTAATAAAATGTGGTATATGTATACCATGGGGTTCTACTCAACTATGAAAAACAATGGTGATCTACACCTCTTGTATTATCCTGGATAGAGCTGGAGCCCATTCTACTAAGTGAAGTATCCCAAGAATGGAAAAACAAGCACCACATGAATTCACCATCAAATTGGTATTAACTGATCAGCACTTGAGTAAGTGCACATACAGTAGTAACACTCCTCGGGTGTCGGGCAGATGGGAGGGGGGAGGAGGGGATGGGTATATTCACACCTAATAAGTGTGGCGTGCACCATCTAGGGGATGGACACGCTTGAAGCTCTGACTCGAGTGGGGCAAAGGCAATATATGTAACCTAAACATTTGTATCCCTGTAATATGCCAAAACAGAAAAAAATAAATTATGATTTTTATTTTTAGGCAAACTAAAGTACAAATAACCTGAAAGCAGGGCTCATAGCTTACTGTCTTTGTGACCCTCCTGGCTAAGCACACTATTTATTTAGTACTTATACTGACAGGAAGCCCTCAATAAATATTTATTGAATACATAACTAAATCCCCTGATCAGGTAGATGCCAGTCTAACATAACCTAATGGAAACACCCCTTGTCCAGAAAGTCTAAGCAAATAACTCATTATTTGCTATGGATTTTAGTTAGCTTTAGTAGCTTATATATGTATCCTGATACCCCAGAGTTTGGGAGCCATCTTAAATATTATTTAAAAAAATAGAAAGAATCTATAAGATAACACATTAAGCCTTTGATATTTGAGAGAGCTACATCCCTAAATCCTCACAAATCTCCAAATTTGCAAACGCTATAATACACACTGTCTATCATTGAATATAATAAAATGTAACTAAAGTATTTTCAGCCAGATTTTTGGTGATTCTGTAAATCTACTTGCCTCGTGGTCTTGAGTTCAACTGGTTGGCCTTTGCTTTCTCTTGGGAGGTGGTCTTTCCTGTTAGCACATTGGCCTGCCCTGTAAACAGGCCCCAGCAGACTTCCTGATTTGCCTGAACACTGAATCCAGGGTGAATGAAGTTTATGCCCAAATTGACCTCCCTCCTCAACCTTGGATTTTTTCTACCAGAAGAACAATTGAAAGACCTTAACAAAGTTGGTGAGGCCAGATAAATAGCAGAGAGTTTGAGGAATCTTGAAAATTCCAGCTGAACAAAGTGATTGAGCTCATTGGACTTGTCAGAGTTTTAATCTCATTTTGCAGATGAGGAAAACTAGGACTTAAGAAAATTTAATAACTTGCCCAAGGTCAAGGAGGTAAAAGATTTAGGATTTCAAACTCTGTTGGAATCTATATTTCATACTCCTAAACATCTTGTTCTATGGTAATGCCAGGGACTCTTAGACATCAGTTTTTTTCCTGTTTGGTGTTCAATAAATGCCCAGATAAATTCAAGAATGGTGGGGAACAATTTCGACTTGCTATGTAATTAGAAGGTGAATTTTATTCTGCTTCAAATCTCTCTATGAACAATGGGAAGGATTAAGCAGCTGGTAAGCAATTAGGGGTCTGGACAGCTGAGCCCCACACTGAGCAAGACAGACAGGCTGGTGAGTGGCCCTGAGGGTGGGACTCAGGCACTCAGTGCCAGCTCTGTCTGGCATCTTGGTGACCCTGGGGATTCTGATCCCTGCAGCCACACAGCACCTCCACTGCTATGCTTAATAATTCCTGCGTCTGTCAGCAGATACCCAGGCATCTCCAATTCTAATGCTGATGAGCATTTGCTCTCAAGAGAAATCTGGGATGAAGAGGGCCTGCCACAAGCCCCATATAAGCAGGGGGTTTATTTTGGTTACTGCAATACCAGAGGGTTCTCTTTTGTGCCTCTTCTCACTACCCACTTGGCCTGTTGAGGACACAGAATGTGATTCCCCATCATAATGCCCCCTCCCCACCCCCTACCTCATGTTATCTGTCAGGGAAGCCTCACCTCACTATTCCTATAATTAGGGTAAAGGAAGTAGGTCCATCCTCCCATCAACCCCAGCTCTCCTCTGGGAGCACCAAACCGTCTCAAGAGTTCCCCTGTTCAAACTTGGAGGCACAATTCACTTCTAAACATTGCAGGGATGATCTGTTTCCTATTGGGACCTATTGTCTTTATTACAGTGCACTGAATACACATTTTGGCCAAATGCTAAAAGGCCAGTATTACAAATCATATTCAATCAAAGCTGAGGCCAAACCTGAAAATCACCATTATAAACGAACTTTTATGTCATAAAGATATATCTAAAAATGTATCAAAATATTATTAAAAATCTAGTAGTCAACTTTTATGAGATTGCTATTCTGCATCAGAGACAACATTTTCCCAGGTACTGTCAACTGCTGGATCGTTTGTGTGGTTCCTATAATGTACATTTGTGATACTAAATGGATGCTCATTTTCAAATGAGTGGGTGGGTAAGGCTGCCACCAGATTATTAAGCCTTTCTTTCTCTTTCCTAGCAACCCACTAAAGCTAAGGATATTTCTTCCTAATCTCTTGGACTTGAACATTGGTTTATGGTGCACTTTAAGGGAAGCAATTTTCCCCAAATGAAGCTCTGTGCATTGCTTGAGGAAGATGCTTTCTTAAATTTTCAGAAACAGTCTTACATGTTATCTTCTTTCATATTATAAATGATAGCACTGAAAATAATCCCCCAAAATATAGATATGCGTTATAGTCTAATCTCTATTATTTGCCCTTGTATTATTACTGAATTTAAATTTTTATAAAACACTAGTGGACTTTGAAATGAATTCATGTTCTTCTTAAATTTATTAACTAATATTCTCTCAATATGGCATCAACTGTCAATCCACATCTTTACTTATTTAACTACTTGAAAGTTCTTAATAGTTGTTTTTGAACATAAAATTAACAGCTTTCACATCATCACTAATTATAGTAGTGTTTAACTTTTGCAAAGATAAATATGCATTTATACTTCAACGGTTTGAAAGAATTTCAATGTATAAAGTACATGAGGAGATATTTTACTCCAAGTTACATCTGGAATACTTACCTCCAAGTTATAACTAGGATTCGAATGTGAACATTCTGATAATATCAATCAGGATGATGTCTTGTTCATTTCACAATTGTTATGTTGACTACATGTGAGAGTAATCTGCCTCATCACATAATCATTGATTATTCACAAATGTAAAGATACCCAAAATAATATAGGTGTTCAGTTTTTTTTTTTTTTGGCTTCCCCTGGGCCAAGACTGTTGCTGCTTTTGTCTTAATATTGAGTCCAAAACCTAAAGTTGGGTGCATCCTTAGTTTTAAGATTAGATGGTTTTAGGACAAGGTTCACGCCAGCTCTCCTTTGAAAGGTCATCCCTTCACCTGACCTCGACGTTCTTGCTAACGCTAACTACAGTTCTACTACTTCCGTTTTTTCATGGCCACACCTCTCAACAAAGGTGCTCCCCTTTTCCTTCTGTTTCCACATTACTCATTCATTCATCAAAGATTCTCAGAGCTTGTGCAATGTGGCAGACAGTGTGCTAGGTCCTGGTGATATAGCTGAGAACAAAACATTGCCTTCTCTCAAGCAGCTTCTATTTCTACAGGTGGAAAGATGGGTAAACGTGACATTACTATGTATAGCATGTGGTGATTAATGTTATGAGGCGGGAGCACAAGGTGCTGTGGGAACTCACAGACATGTGGCACCTAACCTAGCCTAGAGAGGCAAGGGAGCCTTCCTGGGGGTTGCCACAGAGGCTGCATGGAAGAAAGGCAAGAAAACCCCAAACCAAACCAAACCACGCATAAGCATTGATTTGTTTTTTGTCCCCCTTGCTCACCCCAGTCAGTACTTTGTGAGACCATTAAATGACATTCTCGTACAATCCAATGGTCCTTTTTTGTTTTTTTTCTTTTAATAGCCTCTGAGATTTGTGACCATGCTCATTTTCCTTTCACTTTCCTGACACTCATTCTTTTGGTTCTCATGGCCTTACTTGCTCCTGTGTTCCCCTGTCCTTGTTGATGTCTCTTTCTGTGCTTCCTTTCTTGGCCTTTCTTTCTCTTTTTTCCATCTACATATGGAAACTCACCCAGGGCTTAGCCCATGTTCCTTGGAATTTTCTTCTCCTTCTGGGAGAGTTCATTAATCCTCAAGGTCTCCACATGTCTAGTCCAAAACCTCCCTCATTTAAATCTTCTGTACCATGCCTCAAACTACCTGTGGATACATCCCATTCTGTCTTCATGTCTACCTCACTCCTATCACGGTTCTCCTCCTATAACAAAACCCAGCACTAGGAAGAGAATGGACGTCAGCCATTAACACATCACTTAAAATTAGTTTTCTCCTTCTAGCAGTGGTAGCAATGGTTGCATTTCAAGCCTCATTTCAAATTGTAGAATATAAATTTTATCTCTTGTTAGGGAAATTTTATACCCCAGCAGTCATATGAAATAGTTTCTTATTTATTTATTTATTTTTTGGCAGGGGCTGTGTACATTTCTTGACCCTTTTAACACATTGACTGCCATGTGAGTTGTATTTAACTCAGGCTAGTTTTGAGCTGGGGGCCTCCTGAAGCAAAACCCTGCAGTTGGTTTGTGAAAATCTTACTTGTTGATGTTCTTATTGTTAAAATTAATATTGACAATTTAATTCTAAAAACGTGGATTGCACTGCATATAACTCACACACAGAAAACAATAAAAAATAACAAATTATAAAGAATTGTTTTGTTTTAATGAAACACCATGGCCCCAGGGAAATTTGTTTTCCAGTGTGACAATGTGTTAAAATAATATCACTGACAATACATATGGAAAGAGGTTTGTGATATATTATTATCAATAAAAACTGAATTATTTACAATAAAAAAGTATTTGAAATAATTTCCAGTTTTTTAAAAATATAGTGTATGTGTATTATATGTGTGTTTATATACTTACGTACATATACACACACATATACTGACATATATAGTGTGTGTGTGTGTGTGTGTGTGTGTGTGTGTTTGTGTTTTATTGCTGCTTAACAAATTACCCCAAAACTTGGTGGCTTAAAACAATTTATGATCTCATAGTTTCCACATGTCTGGAATTTGGAAACAGCTTAGCTGGGTGGTTCCAGCTCAGGGTCTCTGATGTGGTAGGAGTCAGAATTTTGGCTGGGTCTGCAGTCTCTGAAGACTTGATGGGGCTGCAGGATCTGCTTCCAAGATGGCTCACTCACATGGCTGTTGGCAGGAGGGCTCAGTTCTTCACCATATGGGCCACTCCATTGGGCTGCTCGAATGTCCCCATATGGCAGCTGGCTTCCCCCAGAGAGAGTGATGAGACAAAGTGGGAGAGAGGGAGGGAGGGAAAGAGAGATTGAAAACTGCAATACTTTTAATGACCTAGTTTCAGAAATCGCACACCATAACATCTGTCACATTCTATTAGCTAGAAGCCAGTCCCTAAGTCTGACCCACTCTCAATGGGAAGGAAATTAGGCTCCACGTTTTGAAGAGAGGTGTGTCAAAAACTTTGCGGACATATTTTAAAATGACCATAATTTGTGGGAAGTTATCAATAAGAATAAATGCAACATTTTTTAAGCAACGATTATCTCTAGGTGGTGAGATTATGAATTATTTGTATATCTGTATTTTTAAATTTTTGCATGAACATGAATATATTTAAACATTTAAAAATTTTAAATAGACTAAAAAAGTATTGTGTAATGCTGATGCGGTATGACACTGAACACATTTTCTGAAACATTCTCAATGTATTTACTTGAAACGGTTTGGCCAGACTGGTTCCATGACACAGAACTTCAGAATTATATATCATTATTATACTCAGCTTATAGGTGGTAAAATTGAGGCATAGTTAGGTTCATTGAGGTTAATTAACTGCCCAAGGTCTTAGAGTAAATAAGTGGTAGAGATGACATTGAAACGTAGGCAGCATGGTTCTATAGTCCAAGCTCCTAAACTAAATGAAACATCTACAATACATATTGGACTGTGTAGAATCACATTATAGACCATACAGACAATAGCTCAGAGATATGAAAGAGCTGGGGCTCATCTAGTCAGGGAAAACTTCATAGAAAAGGTAGACAAGGAGTTGTGCCTTGAAGGGAAAGTAGAATTTGGGTAATCTAAGGGTGGAATTCCAAATGAGGGACACAGCATGGCTGAGATCTAGAAATGAGTTGGGGCCTGGCCTTTCCAAGGATGTCCCAATGAGAAGATTGGCCCAGGTACAAAGTGAGTGGTTCCTAGTGAGTTGTGTGAGTTAAGGCAAAATGGAGTGAGATGAGGGTAAAGGTGGAATGCCAGATTCAGAGTAACCCCAATTGCAGGCAGGAGGTCTTACCCTCAGTTTGTGTTCACACACAGACTTGGAGATCTTGGCCCTTTACCACCAGGAAGGAACTTAGAAATTTTCTGGACTGTCCTGCTCATTTTAAACATGAGGAATTAAGGCCCATGGAAGAAAAGGATTCATTCACTCTACATTATTCCTTACTTATTCTGTTAGGGATTGTTGGACTATTAAGGCATTTTTTTCTTTTAAAACATATTAATTACCATATTTTTACCACTAACACTTTTTTTCTAATACAAGTAATAAGGAATCCCTTTTCTAAAATGAACCACTGTAGGCTATATCTTATTCCATACTAATTGAACTTTTATGAAGTCTGTGTGCCAGACTAGGGCATTGAAATCAAAGAAAATCCATTTCCAAAATCACCCACTGCACACAAAGTCCATGTTGAAATGAATCACTTAAAGAACTGTGATCGGTTCTCCACAGTACTTCATACTCATTTCACACCGTGGGCTCTTACATGATCTCATGACATTAATTACCTAGAAAGGCTGGATGGAACAATGCCTTTCCTTTGATGACTAATGTTAACTGGAGGGTTTTACCTCCTCCCCCATGTTTGTTCCCAGCAAGGATTCGAGGAATTTCGGCTACAAATTACATAGGTGTTTCAACTCCTGGATCATTTCAGTTTCCCTAGTTCAGGCTGAAGATCAGAGGTGATTCACAGTACCCACACGAGTACACACACATGGCCCTGGGTACTTAACAGGCCATCTTTACCTTGCTGGGTAATTCCCAGGGTACCAACAGTGCCTTATACATAGGCTCTAGTACTTTCCAAGAATGAATTACAGCCTGTTCTTTCTGCCTCCCATCTCTTTCCTTTCCCCCTCCCTCCTTTCCTTTTTTCCTAGTAATGATGTAAGAAAAACAATATGCAATTATTGCTGGGGCACTTCAAAGCCGACTGGGGAAAAGAACTGTATATGTGACATTGTCAAAGAGGTCAGGCCATTAGCAGGGCAATTAATGGATCCAATGTTGCCCCACATTGAGGGTCAAGTCACCTTAGTAGCTAATGTGGGCAAAATGATCTTCAAGCATCCATTAAGGCTCTCAGATAAATGCTGAAGAGAATTAATCTACTGGCTACCTCTACTTGGGAACACTGTTCTCTCCTGACTGTAGGGCCTTCTTACCCAGCAACAGCTCTAGCCTGCCTTAGGTGACTCACCTGGCTCAAATCCACAACCAAGGCACTGCTCATCTTTACCCTCTTCTCACTCTTCCTGCCGTTTGGGGGGCGCCTCCTATTCACACACTTGCATGATTCTCAGTGGACTCTTGTTGGGCTTCCTCTCCCAAACCTGAATCATTCAATTAATCTTAGTTGTCCACATTTTGTGTTATCTCTTCTCAAGCTTTTTATTGAGTGCCATTTCCTCTGCATGTTTCTGTCTCTTTGATTTTTCTTCAGTCATACTTTCTATCCTTCAATACTTTACTAAGATATTTTTAAAGAAGAAAATTGCCCCTACTAATGGAGATTAAATTGTGGGTGTACAAGACACACATTTGAGTGAATGTTTCCCTAAGACAGCACATATGATTTTCCTCTCTCTATATATTTTTATTGTAATGCTTAAAACTACAACTTTATTTTGGAATAAAATTATTATGCCATAGATGTAATATTAGGGGGAATAAAGCTTTAGCTCAATACCTGGTTATTCAGTTATAATTTCTGTCACATATTAATCATATTTCTGCTGAGATAATGCTGCATAAAAAACAGTGCCCCAAATCTCAGTAGTTTACAACAGCAAGCATTTTTTCCTCACTCTTGGTTCTGCAGATTGAGAGAAAATAGATGCATGTGATTGAGACACAGACATGGGGCAGGGACAAGCAGGGAACAGGTGGAAGAAGATGAGACCCCAGACGTGGGCAGGTAGCAGGTTTACAAGGGCCTCATGCAATAAGCAAACAATGGGGGAACCCCAGAGCTTTTAAAGTAAAGAAGTGGCATGACGTTATTTTAGAGGACAACACTGATGTTGTATGGAGGATGGGCTGGAGCTGCAGTTCCCTGGAGTCAGGTGCTCACCTGGAAGGCTCTCACAGGAGTTGAGACAGGAGCTGGGGAACCTGTGAAATAGGGCCTTGGCCCTAAGGATGGGATTTAGGGATGGGATTAAGCACAGATAGAGATTCATTCCAGGAGGCAAACATTGACAGTCTATTCGATGTAGGGAGTGAGGGGAGAAGAGGCTATGATGAAGCTAACGTTCTAGGACCATATGGGAAGAGGGTGGTACAGCCCTGGATACAGTAGGTGACTACAGGAGAAACAGAGAAGAATGGATAAAAAGGAACAGGCATACAAACTTTTCCCCTTAGCCACAGAATTAGTTCAGAATATGGGAGAGGTAACTAGATGATGATGATAGCGGCAATTGCCATTAATGCTACTGACAATAAGATAGATGTTGTCTCTTTCTGTGGGATTATCTCATTTAAGGTTCATAACAATCCTATGGGATAGGTACTATTACTATCCCCATTGTACAGATGAGAAACTTGACAAGCGGGGTTGGCAAGTTTCCAAAAGCACACAGCTGAAAAGTGGTAGAGTGGGAATTTGATCCCAGGTGTATCTGCCTCCTCTTCATCTTCACTTGATGAGATAATTTTTACCCCAAAGTTGGGCTGATATTCAGGTAGAATATCCTGGCCTATGCCTAGAGGAATGATTTCACACTTCTCTGAAGTCCTCGTGAAATAGTCTGAATCATATAATTCAGTGCATTTATTTTACACAATCATTGGTTGATTGATTGATTGTGGCATCTTCATGACAATCATCTTCCTAGCTAATAAAGTTCACCCTTTACATGAGTAGCATTTTTCACTTCACATATATCTTCATATTTGCTCTTTATAAAAATGCTGAGGAGAATGCAGGATAGATATTATGACCAC
This sequence comes from Indri indri, assembly GCA_004363605.1. NCBI lineage: Eukaryota > Metazoa > Chordata > Mammalia > Primates > Indriidae > Indri > Indri indri. Next base: position 32,031 of record RJWJ010004573.1, read on the forward strand.
CACCTTTTGGTCCAAAGGTCAGTGGACTTTTTCCTTAAAGGGTCAAATTGTAAATATTTTATGCTTTGTGAGCCATATGGTGTCTGTGACACAACTCAGCTCTGACATTATAATATGAAAGCAACCATAGACAATACATAAATGATTGAGCATGGTTGTGTTCCAGTAAAACTTCACTTACAAAAATAAGTGACTGACTATATTTGGTCTGGGGGCCATAGTTTGAAAACCTTTCCTCTAGACGAATAAAATTCCATTCAAAATGATTAAATGATCCTCCCAATTTCACATAGCTTGTAGAAGTAGGAATGGAACCTAGGCCTCTGGCTTGCTTTATTCATTCAATAAATATTTGAGTCCCTACTGTGTGTCAAACACTATTCTAAGTACTAGGGTCAAAGGAGCTCCCTACTCCCAGGTAGCTTTCATATTTTGGGGAGATAGATGATGAACAAGTAAACGAGCATAGAAGATAACTTCAGAAAGTGAAAAGTGCCATGAGGAAAATATGCTAGTGATAGAGGATGACTTTAGCTACAGGAATCAGAGCTAACCAGTCTGAAACAGGAAAATGTCAGCTGAAATCTGGAGGAAGAGAATGAGCCAATTATGCGGAGATTTGGGGAAGATTATTGCAAGCAAGTGGAATAGCCAGTGAAATAAATGAGTGTGGCTAAAGCAAAGTGAACAAGGGAGAGGATAAGATCTGAGAAATAGGCAGTCGGCAGATAAGGCAAGAATTATAAACCATGGCAAAGGATTTGGATCTTATTTGAAGTGAAGTGGGAAGCCAGAGCTTTCCTGATGCTAACATGCTGTCATTAAATCTCTTTGTGTCTCCTCTGGCCAAGCATGTGGCACATGCTCTCAGAATATATTGGTTGATTGATAGATTCTGTCACATAGGTTCCTTCAAGGCATGAAAGACCCATCAACATGCTGGGCTCATTGAAGCCCCTTGTGAGGGGACACATTTAATAGATTCCCTTTCATTGGAGGTTTCCAAGAAGGCCTTGCCTAATGTTTTTGTCCAGGGACAGCATGGCAGCACTTCGTTTTCTCCTGGGGTGGTTCTGGGTACCATCCAGACCATCTGCTCTGGTCCAGGCTCCCTGGCCACAGGCTCTGCCACCATTTGCCGAAGTGCTCCAAGAGCTAGAAGTGAGATGTCTCTGACATCAGAGTCGCTTTGTCAGGATGAGCCATCATGGTGGATTAACAGTTTTGTAGCAATCCAGTTCTAAGTGTACAATTGACCAGTTGTGAGTAAACTTTACTGTCTCTGTTTTCTCACCTGTAAACTCAAAGAGTTGTTGGACTGGTGAAATAAAATTATGTTTGTTAAAAGCTTAGTATACTTCCTGGGCCATAGAGCGCCCAGTGGAAGTCAGCTCTCTTTCTTCCCAAATGCTCTTGTATTTGGTGATTAGTAGCCAAGTCTCATTGAAAGCAGCGATTCACTTAGCATATTTATTTTATTAGGATTTAAAAAGTGCTACAAAATTACACCAAGCCTTAAGGTAATTGGAAATGAACTCATGCAGTTTGGCCATCTCTGAAATGACTGACTTTTCAGAGACAATTGTGGTAGCGAATACTGGGATTCTCCTCTGCCCAGGCCCTCCTCCAATGAAGGATGGGTTGTTTCGGCCACCAGGAGTGCTTTCAGCAATCATCCTTCAGTATTGGCACCTTCAGAGATTGTCTCAGGCTGCAGAGAGTGGCTTCACCAAGGCCATTCCATTTCTAGGTGCCCCACTTCTAATTACTGATTGATTAAGGAGTATAAAGATCCAATTATTTTGGCCCAACTTGGGACAACTCTGAAGGCTCCAGAGCTCCTCAAGGGGGTTAGCTGAGGCTGTTGTTGGGCTTTCATTACAGCTCAACTTCTCCCTCTTCTCAATCCTGCTGCCGTCGTCTTCTTTCCACAGGTGTTGATCATTCCCTAAAATCATCATGCATAGTTCAATTCCACCCAGTCTGCTTTCCAGAAAATTCAATCGTGTTCAGGTGTTTTGCCTTCTTAGCATTCCTGTGACCTTCTATTAGTGAATTTGATGCTCATTTAAAGTACTTCTCCATCCGAGAGATGGACACGCTTGGGACTGGGACTTGGGGAGAAGCGGGGGCAAGGGCAACACACGTAACCTAAACATCTGTACCCCTATAATAACAAACAATAAAAAAAAAAGTTTAGTTTAGCAAAAAAATAAAAAATAAAAAAAAATAAAGTACTTCTCTACAATTGTTAGCATTTATGTCCTGTATCTGTCTGAAAGTGTATATGACCCAAGTATTTTTACAAAAGACTTTTCTTCTATAAAGTTTAAAAATGACAGAGAAGTAAAATATTCACTCAAGCACATGGAACATATAATTTCTCCAACTAAAAGAATTTTAAGAGCTCTTTGATTACTAAATGCCCATTAATTAAACATGAATGACATGGATGTATATCAAGTGGGAGATTAGTTAGAATGTTATCTATGAGGTTATATATCATATCAGCATGCAAGGGAAGAAGAAGGAAATGCTGGCATTTGAGGGGTTAATGCAGGTCGGAAAGATTAAGAAATTTAGAAAAATCCTTAAAAAGATGGCATACCATATTTATTTGAATCTCAGACAGCCTCAGAGTTTGCAAATGCTTTTAAGTGTATGTACATGGCAGCCTATGTCCTTAGCAGAGAGTGTCCTTGGGCAAATTAGTCTTAGAGAGGTTAAATGAGGGTTGTTGTGGTGATTAAATGAGAAAATGGATGGATGGTACATGGTAAGTGCTCAATAAATGTTAGCTACTGCTGCTGTTGTTATTCAAAGTGGCATCTGGCTAGCAGTCCCCAGGGAAACTTCTCTCAGTGTCTAACAAAAACACTAATGAAGGCCTAGAGGGAAAAATAAAACTCCCAACATGGAAAATAAGACTGGTGGGTAATATAATACCGAACCTTAAAGAAGCTGGAACTAATTCCAGGGCGACAGGAACTGGTTTTGGACACAAAGACAACTTCACAAAAGGTTAGAAAACTATTTTGTGCTTCAGTCACTAGAGATTCACTGAGATTCAGGATTTGAACCAGCCAGAAACTTGGGGCATCTCTCTTTCTTTTCTCCCAGGTATGGGAAGACATAGTACATCCACAGATATCAGGGTGGTAGGTCATTATTTATATGGGGCCTTTGTAAGAAGACCGTAAGTAGCAGTGCAGGCTGGGAATTGTAGTTTTCCATGTAACACATTAGTTCAGAGGACCATTGTGACAGAATAAGCTGGTAGGGCAGGAAGAAGACACCAGCTTGCAAGGTACAAAGACATGCAAAGTTAAGTTTTGCTTAACTTGCACATCAACCTGTCATTTTCTTGTAAATAGAAGAAGGATATTCTACCACTAGCATGGGTCAGTGTGCAGGACCAAGGGCTAACTAAGATAAATAAAGAAAAACTAACAATGGGGCCTGTGAAAAACACCACAGAACAAGAGGACAGAAACAGTACCTAGAAGACTCAGAAGAATGATGTACTTCTGATAATTAAGTAAATCCAGAGGAAAACCTCAGGAAACTATTTGACATTTGCAACAGAGCACAGGAAGACATAGTCATCATGAATTAGCTACAGAATATTAGAGGGACAGCCCTGTAGATTATTAAAATAATATGATATAGAATCAAATAAAAATGTCAGGAATAAGTCCAAAATGAGAAGATACATGACTTTTAAGAAGACGATGAATTTAAAATCCTTTGTTATGTTACTGATAAAACTGAGAAGGTTGATCAGGCCCAGTAGTGAGGGTCAAGCATGTAAGACTGTATTATACCCCTTGTCTCAAACAGGGGAGAATCAAATGATATAATTTCACCCCACATTCATACAAATTAAATAAATAGAGTATAAATTGTTTATAAAAATAACTTCTAAATGACTACTAAAAGAATTAATGTCAGTTACTGTCAAAGAACAGAAAACAAAGAAAACAAGAAGGAAGAATTAAAAATATGAAGATATAGAGTGAGATGACAGAAGCCAACTTAGTAATAATAAATGTAAGTAGGTTAAACTAGTGTCGGGGGAGGAGGGGTTCAAAATTTTAACCACCTGAACCTTATTTTCAAATGAAATATTATGTTTAATCACAAATTACAAAGCTGTACTTTAGTTGCATTTGTTGATTTAAAGTCAATTAATGAGACCAGAGTTAATGAAAAGTAGCCTCCACTGTCTGTATACCTCCATCTTGAACTGTCAGTTTTTCTGAAAAGTGATCTATAGATTAATGCAATTCTAATGAAAATACCACAGGGCAAAGAAGGAAAGCTTCCCCCTTCACCCTCTGGAGGTTTGTGAAAATGAACTGACAAAAGGCAGAGTAATAGGAGAAAAGGCACACAGATTTATTTTAACGTGCATAGCATGGGAGCATCACAGGAGAATGATTACCCAATAACACAATGAGGTATGGGTGCTTGTATACCCTTCTTCATAGGAGAAGGGAAGATGAGGGAAATATGGCAATTTGAGGGATAGTAAATGATTTTTAGAGGGAAATGAATGGGTCCAATGCTCGGACAATGGTTAGTAAATAATTTTCATTGGAAATTGGGACAGAGAATAGACGGTGGTTTGAGATGAAATTCTTCTGGACTCTAGGTGCAGTGTTTAATTTTCAGGCTCTTCAGGTCTGGTTTCTAGATAGATCAGGGAACTTCAGAGAACAGCGTCATCCTGTGCTTTTGAAGAGAGAGAAGATTGGGAGACAGGAGGCCGGGGGAAGGTCCGAGAAACTTTGAGGCCGTTTCTTTAGTTCAGCCATAGTTCAGGATAAAATATTCTGGTTTCCTTTAATACAATGCAATTTTTATTAGAACTTGACAAAATGAGTCTGAAGAACGTTTTGGAAAAAAGAAGAGAAAATCAATAACAAAAACTTAAAAAGAGTATGTGGGGTGTGGAGTTGCTATACCAGATATTAAAATGTACTGAAAAACTCTAATAATTAAAGGCATGATACTTTAATACTTTACAGAATATCAATATCAATGCAGATACTTTACAGAAAATCAATAGAATTTTTAAAATTGAGTATATGTGCATGTGTTTATATTTTCCAATTTAGAAAAGATTGCAGTTCAACTCAGGAAAGGCTGGATTATTCAATAAATGATGTTAAGCCAGATAACTAACCATTTGGGAAAAAAATTCAATTGACAAAATTAATTATAAATGTATTAAATTCAAAAAGAGAAGCCATAAAATTAAAAATAGAATATAGAGTAGAAGAGAATATAGAAAATAATATATCCTTGTGGTGGAAAATCACTTACAAAACATGACACGGATGGCTTAAACCAGAGTTCCACTGCTGAATTTAGAGTGTAGCCATGCCCATTCAGTGACATATTGTCTATAGCTGTTTTTGCTCTACAAAGACAGAGTTCAGTAGTTGCAACAGAGACCATTTGGCTGGCAAAGTCTACAATATGTATTTTCTGACCCTTTATAGAAAAAGTTTGCTGACCTCTGGCATAAATCATAAAATAATTTTATGTGGTTAAATCTAAAAACTCTAGCACAGAAAATAACATTATAAACAATAAGAAACTAGGAAGAATATTTGTAATATATATGGTATAAAATGGTTGCAATATATATGATAGATATATAAATAGCTTTTACAAAATAGTAAGCGAAGTTGTACACAAGTAGAAAAATGGACAAAATATAGAAACAGGCACTGCACAGCACAGGTATTCTAAATAGTCAATAAACCAATGAAAAAATGTCAGCTCTCAGTAGTGTTCAAAGAAATCCATTTTTAAAAAATGCCACAAATAGATATTTAAACAAACCGAAAGAAGGAAACTACTCAACTTGGGCTAAAATGTGGAAAAACAGCCTCTCCTGGCCTTTTGGTGGCTGTGAAAACTGAAGGGGAATTGACAGCATATAGGAAAAGCTTTAAAATGTATATACCTTTTAATAAAACAACTACCAGAATTTACCCTAGGGAAATAATCAAGGAGAGGCACACAGAATTAGTTCTAAGGATGTCCATTGCAGGATTGTATATAATGGTAAAATGTTGGAAGCAAGCTGAAATACAAAAAGATATGGCATTGCTTAAGTAAATTATCAACTCATAGGATAAAATATTCTAAGCTACTAAAAATTATGTTGTCATATCCTTTTTTAAAAACCACAAATGTTCAGAATATATTTTTGAGAATAAAAGATAGATCAGAAAACAATTAATATATTGTAGTTGCATTTTTTAAAAGAAATTCACATAAGAATCCCTGCAAACATCGGTTAATATTAGTTATAGCTGCCTAGTGGGATAACAGATGATTTTTATTTTCTCCTCTTTGCTTATTCATATGCTAGTGTTTTATTGAACTGTCTCGTCCCTGTGGGGTACAAAGAGGAAATGTTTTTATTTTTCTCCATTCTCAACTCTTACTTCCGCAACTGTGCCACATGAAAAATTCCTCCCTGCTGGGTCACAGACTTCTTAAGGACATCTTGGGATGATTCCTTACCTTTGCTTTTGGATATTAAATATCTGTTTCATTTACCCTTCGGAGCTTTTCTCTTTCCCCAGGGCCTACCAGGTTTGTGGCTTAAGGGGTGGGAAGTGAACATGGTGTGTGGTGGGCTCCTCTGGGATGCCTCTTCTCTGCCCCTCGCTCTTCCTGCCACTCATCTGGTGTCGGCAGGGGAAAGGAGGAGGGATTTGGGAAAAGAGCCAATTACTTAGCTGGGCTCCCTGGCAATCTGCCCTTGGTTGTTGCCTCTTCTTTGACAGGTCCTCAGTGCCCTCTATGTGGGGGGGGGGGTCTAAACCCCGGCTCTCCTAAGGGGCACTGAGATGTTTAGCATCTGCCTCTTTTTTGATCTCTTCCAACTCCCATCTTCTCTCCAGAGATGTGGTTGAGTAGCGCTGGAGAGGAGGTGGGAGTTGCAAATTTGCTCAAGCTTGGCTTCCTTCGAAGCCGTTCATGGGACCCACGTGAAACTCATGCATGAATGCCAAACCGAACGTGGGAAGTACCAGCTACTCCACGGCCACTCTGCGGTCTCCTCCACTGCTCTCTCCTGCTCAGAAGGGCCCATGGGCGGATCAAGTCCTTTCCCTAGTTAAATTTCAAGACAGGACCTGGTATCAGTCGTAACCTCTTCCAGGGACTCCCAATGTCTCTACTGGCAATTTCCTTGGAGTATCTCCCCTGGCTTGACTTTCAGTATGTTCAACTTTTGACGCTCTGGTCCTTTGCAGGGTGGCGAGGGGAGAGGAGGGGAGGGAATTCGACAGACCTCCTCATTTCTTCAATGAGTTAGGTCTCCAGAAATGCCCCCCTTTCTCCTCTCCCTGTCCCCTCTTATAAATTGGGGATAATGGAACGGTTAAAACCACCTAGTGGAATTTTTTCTTGGAATGTTGTAGGAAGTTCTTTGTGAAGAATGCACTGATGAATAATGTTATGAAATGTGAAAAGTTGGAATTATTTGAATATTTTTCAAAATAATGTTACGATATGTGTAGGCAGTTGGAATGATTTTCTTTCCTACACATCAAACATATTATAAACTTACAACATAATTATGACCAAAAATATTGAATTAGTCAATATAAGAGGACAGATAGCCCTCAAACAGATCCTAGGGTATGGAAGACTTTAGTATATGCTAAAGGAAATATCGTAGACTAATGAGAAGGGAAGACATTCAACAAAAGTGCCTAGAAAATTATTTGGGAAAAAAAATACTATGTTACATATTCATATTATACACCAAAATAAATTTCAGATGGATTTAGAGTTAAAAATATAATCACAAAAACCCTAGAGGATAAAATAGGTATTTGTAGAACTGATCTTGAATTGAGGAAGATATTTCTCAGCCTAAAGGCATTGGAAAAAGACACAAAGGAAAAATGATTATTTTGTGTTAAACAAATATGCAAACAAATATTTTATAAGTATATTGGAAACTCCATCAAAATAGAGGCAAGTAAGATATGGTGAATACATTCTGGCACGGTAGAACAGACAATAGGTTAGATATTTAATATGTAAATCAACTACTAATCAGCAATCAAAGCACTAATGTCTCCACGGAAAAATGGACCAACACAGAAACAGAGAGGAAAGATGTACTTATGACCCCAAATGATATCAGAAACATATCTGAACTGCCTAGTAACAAAATAATGCAAACCAAAATAACAATAAAATACCTTTTCACCTACAAGAGGTTTTAAAAATGTAAAGATAGTGACAATACAGTGAGATGATCATTTTTATCCACAGCAGATGAGAATAAATTGGCCTAACTATTTAGGTAAACATATGAGCATAATGCAAACAGAGCCTTAAAACTGCTGATCATCTTCCATTCAGCTATTCCACTCCTAGGAATCTATCCCAAGGGATGATCTGGATGTACAACATAAAATATGCACAGGAATATTAATCATATATATATTTATAATCATCAAAAATTGAAACTATTATGCTTGTGTTGAGCATTCAGGGAAATAAATTATAATCTCTCCATTGGATGGTTTTAGTATCTGTGAGAAATGCCAAATATTCCATGTGTTGGAGAATTTTAATTGACATAGCCAAGTGCTTATGTGAAAAAAAGCTAACTACGAAACTGTTTCTAGCATGACTGATTTTTTTTAAAATCTCACAAACATGGCTCTGATCATTTTAGTGCTTATGCCTGTTAGATTGTGCTTTTTCTATATAGACAGAAAGAGACAACCTTTCCAAAGCATGAGAATTTCAGACCAAAAAGGAAACAGAAGAGATTCAGTCCTACATTCCAGTTATAGCAGTCATTCCCATCCTCTTCTGTCTTTCTCAATGCATCCTTTGTCAAAGGCTTTTTAAAAAAAATTATAGTAGATTCAAATATTCAATTTCTATTTCCTAATTATATTTCTAAATAATATCCATTTCTTCTTATATTGTTTACATTTTAAAAACAGTGTAATTGAGGGATAATTGACATACAATAAACTGCATGTATTAAAGGGTGCAATTTGATGTTTTGACATATGTATATGAATGTAAAACTATCACCACAATCAAGATAATGAACAAAATGATTGGAATTTTATTATGAAAACATATGGCCTGGAAAGATCTATGCCACAATGCTCAGATTATTTATATTTAACAAATTTTATTTTAGTCTTTTGAATGTGTTTTTAAAATTTTCTACGAAAATTTTGTAGTGCATATGTTACTTTTATGAGAAGAAAAATCTTGAGGAAATGTTAGTGACAGTTACTGAGGGTGAGTTTCAGTGTGGTAGGTCAGGAGCTGCTGCCTTATGGAAAGCAAAGAAAGAGAAATTCTTAGTGAGAAAGGCTCAAGACATTGAAATATCATGTATCAGATAATTAAGCTCTACTAGAAAGGGTCCAGTGCCGTTTTTGTGGAAAACTGATAGTGGAGATAGAAAAGAGTGAGTTAAGGAATGAATAGACTTGGCAGAGTAGAAGAGGAGGGGCAGGAGACCAGATGACAAGATGAGCTTTGACCCTGAAGAGGGATACCTCCTCCCCTGAGACTGGAAGTAATGAGCTAGAGCAAGAAGAGATATTAGACAAAATTTTATGTTGATAGGTGGAGAGTTGACAGCTACCCATTGGAGCCTCACTTTTGGAGGACACTGGTGAATTTTGCCAGTGGTAACTGAACAGTAGTAGGTCCGAGGAATGCATACCTGCATTGAAGAACTACCTGGCAGCAGAAGACCACTATTTGAAATAGTCCCTATTTCCCTGTTTTGCTAAATTTTGTCAGTAAATTGGGGCAGAAGAGAAGTGAGGTTTAGTTTGGTGCTGGAGGTTGACAAAGAAGGGGAGGCGGGTAAACATGCAAAGATTTAGGGATACAAGTTAGGTAAGGGATACTTTATTATTGGAGAAACAATTGTTAGTTGGAATGTAAATTAGGAATGTCTGCTGTTTAAAAAAACAGGGTTTGTGTTTTTTAAAATTATAGTTATCACTATTATTATTATTATTGGTACGTGGTTGATTTTGGTCATAATTCCAAGTTGGATCATCACATTCCCCTCCACCTAATTCTTCACCCAATATCACTGAGTTCATATTTTTTCACACTCCCTGAGCTAACCCATTCCATTGTTACAATATAACAATTAAAACAACTCCTGTGTTTCAAATCAAATGCCAGAAGTGTGCCTGCCCAAAGTAGGCGTTCTACAAATATGTTCAATAGCTGACCAAGCATTCCTGTGCATCTATAGTCATACAGGGGTCCCCAACCTATGGTGAGTTGTATAATTATTTTGTTATATATTACAATGTAATAATAATAGGAATAAAGTGCACAGTAAATTTAATGTGCTTCAATCATCCTGCAACCATCCCCATCACCCCCCTCCATCCATGGAAAAATTGTCTTCCATGAAAATGGTCCCTGGTGCCAAAAAGGTTGGGGACCGCTGACAGTGCATCACTAAACAATGGCTTCGAGATTCTTTCACATAGTCACTAATAAGTAAAGGCAGTGTTAGCATTATCTGTAATAGATACTTGTGAAGAAAATAAATTTATCAGTATTCTAGTATCTCTAAAATGGAAGAATAGCCTACCCATCCAAATCAATGACAAACCTGGTGTTGTCCTCAGTTCTATGCAGATCAGATGACAGCTGCAAATGGATGTTATCTAGTGAAAATTCCCCACCATATTATACTTTCTTGCTTCAGGCATCTTCATGTTTTATTAAAGTCACTAAATAAATTGCCATTTCCCTTCCTTGCTCTTGGAATGTTCTAAAGTTTCTGAGAGTCATTACTTTTCAGAGAGCGCATGAAATTATAGAACTTGTTTATCAGCACTAGTATTTCCTTTGAGGGCTGAGCTTTAGGGATAGCGTATATTTATTTCCACCAATCATGCAAGCTAAAGGAAATTGTCAGGGACTAATATTAAACAGTCTGAATATATTTGCATTAACCCTGGGTCTGGTATTCACCGAAGATCATTTTCGGCAATTTTTGTATGCTTCCTATCTCTGCTGTCCTCATTTAAGCTATCCTCATAATTGGAAAGTCGCTGTCTTGAATTTATATTCTGAAAGATGCCAGCCTGTTGTTGATTTACAGAGTATTTCTATGCCCGAGTTTCAGATCTAAGTTTTACCTTTTTACAAGGAGGAGCCTCATATAGTGGCTGGGTGAAATGACTTTCATACTCTGTTGCTAGTAGTGATGTCTCAGTGAAGGTACTTGAAACTTTCCATGCCTCAGTTTCCTCATCTATAAGATGATAATAATATGTATGACTTGATGTAACAGAAATTTTCAGAGATTCAATATGGTTTTGTATGGGAAACCACTATGAAAAGAATGCAGGACAAAACAAATACAGGAGATTTTTCTTCCCTGAAGGAGACCTCAACCGAATGCAAACAACAAAGTTTCCTCCTTCTAGAATGTTGCCATTAGGACCCTGGCATCATTTCTCTCAGTGTTTTGATGAAGACTTCTGGTTGGATCCACTCTTTCATCACTGTTTAGAATCCACCATGCGAAATTAATTTTTAGTCTGTCGTAGGTGTTAAATTTCACCCCCTGGTCCTCATCATTAACACCTCACTCAAGACTCTGAGAGATGCATGTAAGACCCTTTTGAAATTTTGGTAGCTGGATCTTGATAGTCAACCACTGAAGGGGAAAAAGCCATCTTTAGTTTTCGGAGAATAGTTTTTATGTTTAATTTGATTTCATTCCTGATAATTTAATTGCTATACTGATTTGTTTATAATATTGAAATTACCTCTCAGCTCAGTCAGTAATGATTTATTTTGATATTACAAAAAGTCATTAAAGGTAAGATAATATTCCTTCTTCTATTATTTTGCTGCTTTCCTAAAGATAATTGCCTTAGGATTTATAGTTTTCCTATTCCCAAAATAAGAACATTTGCCCACACAAAACTATTTTGCGCAGTTCTAATAAAATATTATCTACATAGACTTTTTTTCTCGAGAAAGAAGTATACTTGAGGGCTAAACATTTTCACTCTAGATTTAATCTCTTCTGCAAACTACAAAGGCTGTCAGTGTGAAGCTAGGGAGTCAGTATAGTGGAATGAGTAGGAGTATTTAGTGCTTTGGGATGGAATGACTGAGGTGTGGTTAAAATGGTTAGGATTTGCATGAGGATTTGCATCTAAGTTTCTTTTATTTTGTAAAGACAGTTGGGAGGGTTTATAGCTAGATACACAAATAACAGAGTTGCCCATTACCCCTGATTGGTTGGGGTAGCAGATATTGTAAGGGCTCTACCCATATCTCCTTGGCTTTAACTATTTCATTGCATGCCAGCTCAACTTCAAATGCTAACAAGTGCATCTTCGCCTTAGGGCTTTCTCTGACTGCTTGAGCCAACTCTGCCCTTGCCCATAGCAGGCCAGTAGTACCAGGAAATTAATGTCACTTGAGAGTAGCTTTCAATCAACAGCTGATGAAAACGGCTGAATAAATCTCCCAGCCTCTCTGTTCCTTGAATGGTATAACACTGAGGTATGTCTACATTGTTTCCCAGAATTCCCCAGTGGGATTCAGTTCACATAGCGCAAGTGGTAACTTCATGGCAGTGCCCCTTTTATTGACCTTCTTTCCTTCCCTGTCTCACTTCCCCACTCCTTTTCTGATGGTTTCTGGGATCACTTCCAAAAAATGTACTTATACTCAAATCCTTGACTCAGGGTTTGTTTCTGGGAGAATCCAAGCTAGAAAAGTTGGGAATTTAGATTTTTTTTTTTTTTTTTGAGACAGAATCTCCCTCTGTTGCCCGGGCTAGAGTGCCGTGGCGTCAGCCTAGCTCACAGCAACCTCAAACTCCTGGGCTCAAGCGATCCTCCTGCCTCAGCCTCCCGAGTAGCTGGGACTACAGGCATGCGCCACCATGCCCGGCTAATTTTTTATATATGTATATTTTTAGTTGTTCAGCTAATTTCTTTCTATTTTTTTTTAGTAGAGATGGGGTCTTGCTCTTGCTCAGGCTGGTCTTGAACTCCTGAGCTCAAACAATCCGCCCGCCTCGGCCTCCCAGAGTGCTAGGATTACAGGTGTGAGCCACCACGCCTGGCCTAGATTCTTTCCATAGAAGTATGTTTAGGGAGGGAGTTTGACAGGTATAGTCAGCAAAGGGATCATGGAGGATGATGAGTGACCTTATGGATTCAGATTGTAGAACCATTCATGAGGGCTGTGATGGCATCAGGAAAAAGGCTTTCTGTCTTTAAGGGGCAGGTGGACAAGTTACTGAGTTCATGTAGCTGGGGGGTAGAGGGAGGAGGAGAGAGACAGAAAGAAGGGGAGAGGGAGGGAAGGAGGGGGGCGAGAGAGAGAGAGAGAGAAAGAGAGAGAGAAAGAGAGAGAGAGAGAGAGAGATATGACTCCAGGGTCAGGAAAAGAGCTTGAAATTGGGAGTGGCATATTAGGGCATGGGAACCAGAGCTCACAGGTGAGGGGAGATAACTGAGCCATTGTGGCAATGCAGTGCACGGTTCCTTCAGACCAGCACAGTGACAGCAAGAGCTTTTCTGAGATACCAACGTTTCCACCACGCACCAGTCCTTTTATGGCTCTCCCCTCACTCTGCATTATTACTGCCCCATAGGAGGCAGGGCCAGCACTTGGTTGATACAGATTTCCATGTCTCTCTCCTCAAGTATGTCATTTAAAAACAAATGTGGATAGACCATTCTGGTAAGAATGAGAAACCTGTAGGTAGTTAATATTCCCAGTTAAGGGGCAGAGAGCAGCATTTTAAGAGGAGCAAGATGTTTTTTGACATTTAAAAATAGACCTAACTCTACCAATTACTCTGTTCTGCTCATTGTAACCTTATTCAATGTTATGGTGGTAATCACTTCTGGAAAGCTTTGACATATTTTATAATGGAACCGCCAGGTTCACACTTAGCTACAATTCATTCACAGATAAGTGTGTCCTGTTAACCAAATTATGTTGACTCCCTTGGAAAGCCGGCGTGAGGACTTTCCTGTTTCCTGTCTTCATATGGTTTTACAGTCTCATGACAGACCATTAACATGATGAAAGATTGATTATTGTCTTGGGTACCAAACTGTAATTTGGCCCCATTTTCATTTTTCTTTTTCATCAGCTGCAGAATCATATGCATTTATCAAAATGGGTGTCATCTGTTTTGAAATTCATGAAGTTAGATTGCATACTTGTCAAACGTTTTTTTTTTCTGCCATTGACAAAAACATTAACATCAAGCTTTACTTAAGTTGTTTAGAAATAGAGATGTCCAGGTGAAAGAATGGTGGAATCAAAATGAAAGACTAGGGGACAGAACGGCTCATTCATTCTACCAACGTTTTTTGAATGCATTGAATACACACAGCAAACTGCCAGATGTGGGCTAAAATCTATGAGGGGTTGGAGGAACATGAGGCTGATTAATTCACTAAAAATTGTTTAATACCTACAGTGATTGACACTGCACTTGGAACTGGGGAAACAGCAATAACAAAATAGACAAAGTCTCTTTCCTCATAGAGCTTATATTCTAGGCTGTGGTCCCCAAACTTTTTGGCACTAGGGACCGATTTCATGGAAGAAAATTTTTCCATGGACCAGGGACGGGGAATAGTTTCAGGATGATTCAAGTGCATTACATTTATTGTGCACCTTATTTCTGTTATTATTACATCGTAATATATAATCAAATAATTATACAACTCACCATAAGGCGGAATCAGTGGGAGCCCTGAGCTTGTTTTCCTGCAACTAGATGGTCCCATCTGGGGGTGATGGGAGACAGTGACTGATCTGACAGGAGCTGGAGCCCAGGCAGTGATGCGAATGATGGGAAGTAACTGTAAATACAGATGAAGCTTTGATGGCTCACCCACCACTCACCTACTGCTGTGAGGCCCAGTTCCTAAAAGGCCACGGACCAGTACTGATCTGCAGCCTAGGGGTTGGGGACCACAGTTCTAGAGAGTTTATATGCCTGTTCAAAGAGCAGTGGTCCAGGGGCAATTTTTCTTCTGATAAGAGCCTCTTACCATCCATCTTAAAGACCATTCACAAAGAGCAATTTGGAAAAGAGGCAATCTCTGAATGCAACTTTGAAAATCTACAGTGAATACCATACTAAATAGTGGGGCATTTATTCCTTTAAGATTTAGCAACAGCATAATGTTGCTTGTTTTCACTGTTTGGATTTAACATGGTATTAGAGGTTGTAAACAGTGCAACAGACAAGGAAGACTAATATAGTTTTAATAATTGGAAAGAAGAAGTTAAATTGTCATTATTTTCAGACAATCTAATTGTTTACAGAGAAAATTCAAGAGACTCAACAAGCTATCAGTACTAATAAAAAATTTCAACAAGTTAATAGATAAAAATAAAATTTAAAAATCAGCAATGCTCCAATACATCAGCAAAAATGAATTAGAAAATGTAATTTTAAGAACCCTATTCACAAGAGCAATAAACGCTTATCTATGAATAAATCTAATAAAAGTATATAAAACTTAATGTAGAAAACCAGGTGGAGAGTGCTACATGTTTATGGACATTATTTTAATAAATATTCCAAGAGTTGCATGTGTGTGTGTGTGTTTGTGTGTGTAATTTGATAAGATGATCTTAAAATGCAAGCAGGAGAGTAGAAAACCAGGAACACCAAGACAATTTTGAAAAATAAATAAATAAAAGCAAGGTGGATGAACATGACCCACCAGATACAAATATCTGTTTTAATTAATTAATATTAAATTAATTAAAATAATATTCCATTAATTAAAACAATATTATATTAATTAAAATAATATTACATTAATTAAAACAGTGTAGTGTTGCTACAGGGATTGAAAAGTAGACTATTTATCATAGGAAACTACAAACATTTCTGTGCGAGTGTGCTTATGTGTTGAAGTGAGTGAATGTGTGCCCTATTTTAATATAGATCTATCTCAGTTTTTGTTGAAGCATGAAGACAATAAATCCTATATTCCAAAGACACCACCATACAAACATTTCAAAGTCAAAATATGACAATTATTTCTTTAGCTGTTAAGCCCTTCCTTTTCATAGAGGATGTAGATAGCAGTGGAGACTTAGAGGGGACCTGTGAAAAAAATTTCTTTGTCAGTTACTGGCTGTCTCACCCCAAACCCGTGCCAGGGAAGGGAGGTTGGGAGTGCTCTCCCTTTACCTTGAGTCCAAAGGGAGGAAATGACTGTGAGAAGTTGGTAGGAAGGTCCCACAGCAGGAACCGGTGGACTGGTGTTAGGCCCCTTCCAGGAAGTCTAGAGGCTGTATGAGGAGTGGAGACCTGCTTTGACAGTGGTGCAAGGTGCCCCTGCACCAAGATTGGCCTCTACTCCTGGACTTTGCTCATGCTAAGGATGCCAGCGTGGTTCCTGTGGTTCAGATGGGGCCATATGTGGAAGAGAGAGAGAGAGCCGTCCTGGAGCTTTACACAACTCTGTCCTAGAGAACCACAAGTAGGGGCAAAGGGATACCAAGAGAGAGGGATCTATATAGAGTGGACCCCCCTGAAAAACAGGGCCAAAAGGGAAGAGGCCAGCTGGAGGAGAGGCATTTGCCTGGCTCACAGGAAGTTCACATCAATGCCTCAGGGGGAGCCTTTGTAAACCTCAGGGAGAAAAAGTCAGCTTTGGTGTCTGCTAGGCCTAGTGAGTATAAAGTCATCTTTCGCTTCCCCTTCTGTCTATAGCTTCTTTAGAATCAAAAAGCTTGGAAGGAAGGTAGACGTAGGGAGTTTGAGGCTTTAGGTGGAGAAGAGAAAGTGGAAAGGTTATGCGCTGTTCCCACAACACAATCTTCTCATTTGCAGAGGCCCCAGCTTGTTGGGGGCGGGGGGGGGGGATATAACTTTAGATCAGTTAGAGTTTTTTTTTTTTATTTCAGCATATCATGGGGGTACAGATGTTTAGGTTACGTATGTTGCCCTTACCCCCCCTTCCCCCCGAATCCGAGTTTCAAGCATGTCCATCTCTCGGATGGTGCACATTGCACTCTTTGTGTATGCATATACCCGTCCCCTCCTCCCCCCAGTTCGAGTTTTGATTATTATATAGGATTGAACTTTCATATGTATGTATGTATTCAGGCTCCTGCTACGACAACAGGTATGCATTTCTGAAAAACCTCTCATGCTGCAAAATCACACACTATAAATAACTGGCTTATGGGGAAAATAGAGTTGAGGCAGACCATTCAAAATATATGGAATTTTCTTTGGGTAAATACCTAGTAGATTGCTGGATCAAATGGTAGGTCTACTTTTATTTCTTTGAGGAATCTCCATACTATTTTCCATGGGGGTTGCACTAATTTGCAGTCCCACCAACAGTGTATAACTGTTCCTTTCTCTCTGCATCTACACCAGCATCTATTGTTTTGGGACTTTTTGATAAAAGCCATTCTCCCTGGAGTTAAGCGATATCTCATTGTGGTTTTCATTTTCATTTCCCTGATGATTAGTGACGTTGAGCATTTTTTCATGTGTTTATTGGCCATTAGTTTGTCTTCATTGGAAAAGTTTCTGTTCATGTTTTTTGCCCACTTTTAATGGGGTTGTATGATCTCTTCTTGCTGATTTTCTTGAGTTCTTTGTAAATTCTGATTATTAGCCCTTTATAGGATATACAGCATGCAAATATTTTCTCCCATTCTGTAGGTTGTCTGTTTGCTCTGTTGATTGTTTCATTGGCTGTGCAGAGATTTTTAATTTAATCGAATCCCATTTATTTATTTTTGTTGTTGCCATGATTGCCCTTGGGGTCTTCTTCATAAATTTTTTCCTAGGCTGATATCTAGAAGAGTTTTTCCAACATTGTCTTCTAGAATTCTTATGGTTTCACTTGCACTAGAATGTTTATTACAGCACAATTCACAATCACAAAGATGTGGAATTAACCCAAGCGCCCATCAATTCATGAGTGGATTAATAAATTGTGGTATATGTATACCATGGAATATTACTCAGCCATAAACAATGAGTTAATACCTTTTGCAACAATTTGGATGGAATTGGATGGAGACCATTCTCCTAAGTGAAGTATCGGAAGAATGGAAAAACAAACACCACATGTACTCACTATTAAATTGGAACTAACTGATTAGCATTCATGTGCATACATGGAAGTAAAACTCAATGGAAACCGTGCAGGTGGGAGTGGGGACAAGGGGATGGGTAAAATCATACCTAATGGGTACGATGTACACTATCTGGGTGATGGGCACACTTACAATTTTGACTCAAGCAGTACAAAACCAATTTATGAAACCAAAACGTTTCTACCCCCATAATATTCTGAAATTTAAAAAAATGTGCTTTATTTCACATAACAGTAAATATATATATATATATATATATATATATATATATGGAAATGTCTTACTAGACTACTAACAAAACCCATAGCAATTCTAATAAGAACTCTAACATAGTTCTAACATAGTTCCATCTCCACTAATATTTACATCCAGTCTCACAATCAGTTTATCCTTGCCTGCTCTTGGCCATAGATTCATTCTTTCACCTTTGAGATGCAAGATAGTGAGGGCATTCAATTCTGATGAGAATTTTCATCAAAACTAAAAATTAGATCCAGGGTGCAGCCATTTTAAAATCAAGACCATTCCTTCTTCCTTCCTTTCCTGCCTTCCTTTCTTCTGTCTTTTCTTCTTATTTCCTTTCTCCTTCCCTCCCTCCCTTCCTTCCCTCTTTCCTTCTTTCTAACTGACCAGCTTTATGTTAATATAATATCTTGTTTGAGGCAAGGAATCTCAGTATCAAATTTTGGAAGGTGCTAAGAAGTTATTTAATCAAAATTATCGAAAAGGATAGTTTCAGCAAAACCATGAAGGGTACTCAGCAGCATGCTGATCCACCTAGGCTCTTGTTTCTTCATCATCACTTACCCAGCTTATCTTGGTTGCTTGGGTGATAGGTTATTTTGCCAGTCATCCCTTGCCTTCATTTGGCCCTTCATCCACTACTTAGTTGTCAGGCCCAAGTCTCCATGGTTTGTGTCTGATTTGCACTGTTTCTTTCGTGTCTCCTGCTCTTCTCTGTTTCTGTGCATTTTGTGTGGTACAGATATATATGTGTGCAGAACATAAAAACAGGCAATAAAACTATCAAAATAATAAATACCTCCAAATATCAGCTAAAAACACTAACATCGTGGCTGTGATAAATATATCTAGGAAATTATACTACCTAGAATTTAAAAGAAAAAATTCAATTGAACACCAGAAATGTACTAGATGCTTGAAAAAGAGAAATATAGATTTTTTTTCTACCAATGACCACAAGCTATAGGTAGCTATGTCCATGGCAGGAAAGAGTCAAGAGGAGGAGGTGAACCAGAGGGCAAAAGATCGATAATAAGAAAAAAGAAGCCATCAGTTTACCAAGCTGATTTCTCAAAGAGTTTCTGTTGAAGCCTCTCTCTTTTCCTTTTACCCCCGTCTCAGCCCATGCCTCCTACATGGTACCCACCTCATTCTCTGAGTCCACTGCATACTACTTTAATATGCATCTTGCCTGTACTAGGTTCTATTGATTTTGAACTTCTGGCTTTCATAGCAAAATTTGTAGCATGTAAGGGCAGCAAGATCGAGAGAATTGCAGTCCTGTGTTTCTGAGAGATCCCTAGAGAACAGAACAAGTCCTAGGGAAGGACAGATTTTTTCTACTGATCTAAGTAATCTTTTGTGTTCCTATGGTACCTAAAGGAAATCTAACTTTGTAACTTTATTGACTTTCCTAGGGACCACAAAGAAAGAAAGGCACCTAGAGACCAGGATGAGTAACTGGCACTCGGGTTTGATGAGGTACTATGCATTTATAATCTCTTTTCCTTGATTTAAATGAAATTATTTATTTTTGGTCAGAGGTCCATGTTTCCCACGTATATCAAATAATGGAGCTGGGATCAAGGTTCTCCTCCAGTTGTTTCCAAAGTCCAGGCTTAGGTAATAATGGTCATTAAATTCAGAATAAGGGACATAGTTTTTTAGGGAAACCAAGAGTGTGATATCTTTGTGTCTTGGTAGGCATTGTGTAACCACAAAAGGAGCAGACTTCCTGTTATATGATATGAAATTATAATAGAATCTGAGCAATGATTCTTACCTGCTGTGTGACTTTGGGCAAGTTTAACCTCTCTGAGTTTCTACATCTGTATAAAGATAGTAATGATTTATACATTGTGAAGTTGTAAGAATTAAATGAGATTATGTATGTAAAGTGCCTTATACGATGCCTGGAACATTAGTGAACAGTCAAATAATACCTTGCTACTCCAGTTTGGAGCCCTGTATTACTTTTCAGGCATTGAGCTGACTGGGACAAGTTTGGTTTTTGTCTTAATTAGGATGGGCTAGGTTATGCTGTCTTAAAAAACCCTGAAATCTTGGTGTCTTACAACAAAGACTGGTTTCCTACACATGCTACTTGTCCACTGTATGTTAACTGTGGCTCTGATCTACATTGCCCTTTCTCTGGGACCCAGGGTGGAACAGCAGTCTGGAATATTGCCAGTAGTTGTGGCAAAGGGAAGAGAGAACATGGTGAGGAAAGTGTTGGCCCTTAAAGCCTCCTCCTAGAACTGACACATGTCACTTTTGCTCACATTCGTTAGTCAAGGCAAGTGACTTGGTCATACATAGGTTCAACAGGATGGAGAAGTATACTCCTTTCCCCACGTATGAGCAAATATTGGTGAAGAATAGCAGTTTACCACGGGTTGATCCAGCTGAGTGCTTTTTTACCAGTTTCATTTGCCTGAACTCTCCAGGAAAACATGGGGAGAAAGTATCTGATAATATAATTATCCATTCATATGAGAACTTTTACATAATCATACCTTCTTTTTTTCAGCCAAACAGACCAGGATAATCCTGCCTTCTTATCCTTTAAGTTTCAACTCAAATGCTGCCTTCCACCACATTCTTCTGTGTTTTTCTTTGCTGAAAAATAAGCTTTTCCCCCTGTGGTATGACATTTTACTTACAAGAGCGTGCACTACCCACTGTTATGTGGTATGATATATTATTTGCATAGATATTTTCTTTCTTGAGAGTAATTATCTTCAACGAGTTTATGATCCGTGTTTTATTCATTCTTAGGACCCTTAAGGTACCTAGTTCAGTGTCTTGCACATAATTAATTCAAATATTTGCAGAGATAAATTGAAGATCTGGGATCAGACATTAACGGTATGTGTGGGTGGGGTGGAGGGAAGTGGATGTTGCACAATGGAGAATTGCCTCCTCTTGAAGTCAAATATATATTTTCTGGAAGTTCTTGGTAGTAATCATGGGAAACTCCCTGGGGAAACTGGAATGTCAGATGAGACTCCCAAGAACCACTCTTGCAGGGTTCAGAAAGGACAGAGGCAGTTAGAGAAAATTAAAGTCATCAGAGAACTATATCAGCTAGTTCATAATTAGCAATTACTGCAGGAAGGAGAAACATTTATTCCATTCTGACAACAAAGATTGCATAATTGTACCACGAGTGTTAGCCCACACCCTTTCCAGGATGTGTTAGGCATTTACAAATAGAAACAAATAGCCTTAGCATTGGTGGGGACAATAAGAAAACAGGCTTTCTTAGGCTATCACTGATCCATGAAGATCAGCAATGACATGTGGCATGGTATGGGTTACCATGTGGGTGGATTAACCATGTCTTCATGTTCCTTTTTTTATCAACAATCTTTAGTGCTAAGTCAGGTCTGAGAAAGAACCAAGAAAGATCAATTCTTTCCCAACTGACTGGAGACACAAAGAAATCACTGATATATTTTCAGTTCAACTACTAGGTATTCAGAAACTACTATGTGTGAGACACTGTGATAGTTGACTCTATTCAATCTTTTAGACAACTTAGAGTTTTATTTTCAATATGTCTTTATATTATAATGTTTTCCCCTCTGCCTGAAATATTCTGATCTCTGTGCCCTATGTATCCTTCTGGGTTTTAGACATCACATCATTTAGAAAGAATTTCTAGACCTTCAAACAAAGGTTTAGTTTCCCTTTCTATGCTCTTTTATAACAATATAAACTTCCCTCATCATAGTACAATCAAACTGTATTTTACTTTCTTGTTTAACTGTCTGTAGCTTCTATTGGCCTGTATACTCTAGAGGGCAAGGCCTGTTTCTTGCTCATTTTTGTGTCCCCTGCACCATTGTGATGCTTGACGAAAGTTGATTAATGTGTCATTATCTTTTTATGGTTATTATATGATTATATTATTACAATATAGTACCATGTCAATGCCCTATAATAGCATTAAGTGTCTGTGTACTTTTGAGGGATTTATCTGTTTGCAACTAGCTGTAATTTTTGAAGAGCTGTCTTCAGAAATTCTTAGTAGCATGCTTTGTTTTTTAGTGAGATAAATAAAGCCAGGAATCAAGGCCTGTGTTCCAGGTTTGGTGCTGTAACTATCTTGCTGTGTGCTCTTGGGAAATAACTTTACCTGTATGAGCTGCTTTTCCTCATCTTTCAAAAAAAAAAAAAAAGAATGTGGAATAAGAGATGTCACATGTCTGATATTCTGTGACTATATTTGTGTGGCGATTTTAAAGCATGACCTGAACATTCTTTGACTCTCCTCCTACTGACTGATGGAGTCTGTTTCTTTCCCTTGAATCTGGGCTCTGTGACTGATTGCCCAATGGAATATAGTGAAAGTGATGCTGTGCCAGTTTCTAGGGCCAGACTAAGAAATTGACAGCTTCTATTTCCTGCCTCTGGGGTTGCTCACATTTGAAACCTAACCGCCATGCCTCAAAGAAGTCCAAGCATCCCATGGATGCTACTACTATAGAAAGGAACTGAGTTTCCTGGTCCTCAGCCCCAGCTGAGCTCTCAGCTGACAGCCAGCACCAAGTAACCAGCCATGTGAGTGAGCCATTTTGAAAGTGAATCTTCCAGCCTCCAATTCAGCTGAGCCAGCTTAATGCTGCATAAAGCAAAGAGGAGTTGTCCCTGCCCAGCCCTTCTCAAAGTGCAGATTCAAGAGCAAAATGAAGGATTGTTGTTTTAAACCACTGGGTTTTGGAGTGGTTTGTTACACGGCAATAGATAATTGATATACACCTTTTGTTACTTCACAGTATCTCAGACCTTTTATCTACTACAATATTCTGGTATGTGTAAAATTAGCTCCAGACCTTTCAGAAATCAATGCTTACCCCAAATTTATAACAGGAACAATAACAGTAGGGCGAATACGCCATTAAGCAATCAAATGTTGGTTGAGTGGTGCTCTCTCCTGGGCTTCTCAGCAGAGGTTAATGGAGAAAGCTTTGGTTAAATTAACTGACGTAGGTGACAAATGGGCCAACCACTCTCCATTGGAATGTAAGTTCTATGATTGATGATGACTCTTTGCAGGACTTTCTGGAGATGGTTGTCAATTATGGGTGGGTCCCCAAACCACATGGAAGGCTTTCCCTTCATCTATTTTGTGCAAAGTGATGTTCTCAACAGTGGAACTGAGGTGTCCATTCACCACTGTCCCCTCAGAGGACTGGGGCTTGGAACCCAGACCATTTCTTTCAAATGGCATTGTGCTGTATACAAAATAAGATGTTTACACCCAAAATAAATAAATCTCTAGCTAAAACAGTCCAGGGTGTATAACAAAAACAGGTTTTTCTTTCTTACTAGTTAGGTAGTCAATCTTCAATGGGCTTGGGAAATGAGGATTCATGGTGATGTCTTTGTGCTGCCACTGTGGTTTCTGGGACTGGTGGCTTCTGCACTAGGTACCAGGACTGAACTTCTGGGATGATTCCCCTTCTGTATGAGGGAGTAGCTCTTCTTCCTTAGAGTATAATGCTTGTGAGCAACAACCATGGAGCCAAATAATCTGGGTAAAAGCCCAGCTCACTAGCTGCATAACCTTACACAAGTTACTAGGCCTTTCTACGCCTTAATTTTCTCATCATGATGGTAATAGTAGTGATCGTTTCATATGGTTGAGTTTTTTTAAGGTTAAATGAGTTAATATGTGTAAAGCACTTGAAACAATACCTGAAACATAGAAAGTACTATATAAGCGCTAGCTATTTTATTACTGTTAATATTGCCATTAGTTACTATTGTTCTTGTTTCCTTTTTACATTACAGCTGAGTACCCTGCTTAGAATTAGATTATTTATGAGTGGACATCAAGCGGAGCCTACAACATCCAGGAGGGCTTTTAGTATAGTAAAAGTGCCACTTTGGGCATCTTCTCCTCTCTTAATCCTGGGACTTTGGCCGCC
The DNA here is from genome assembly GCA_004363605.1 of Indri indri. Classification (NCBI taxonomy): domain Eukaryota; kingdom Metazoa; phylum Chordata; class Mammalia; order Primates; family Indriidae; genus Indri; species Indri indri. Next base: position 56,396 of record RJWJ010004573.1, read on the forward strand.
ACAGCATTCCCCTCCTAAGAACTGCCAACTCCCATTCTATTTTCTATTTTCACCAGTCACTTTTCATACCATCATGTGATCAACATAATTGAGAAAAGACTTGGGGTTTGAGGCCTAGTGGGTTTTTGTTTTTTTTGATTTTGTGTTTTGTTTTTCCTAACGCTCTGGTTTAACTCTCCACCTTAGATTGTATTCTCTGGAAATGGATCGTGAGACAGAGTTGTGTGCTGAAGGTTGATTGGGGAGTGCTCCAGGGAGATGCACCCATAAGAAAGTGAGGAAGGCAGGATTGGACGGAGGCAGAAGTTGATTCACTATGTGGTTGCTACAGAGGCCTCAGCTGATCCTATGGAGAGTGCTGGAGCAGGAAAGGCCCTTCAAGTTGTCCCAAATTGAGGTTGACAGGGCTTGGCATTTGTATCTCCAAACCAGACACCCCTGGAGGGAGTATAATCTTGGGCAGGGCTGCTTCCTGTAGCCAAGGGCTAAGGGACACAGCTGTGAGCCATCTGTAGCTGATAGTCTCAGCAGCTAGGGATGGGACCATTGGCCCTGAAAAGAGGATCTGGATGGAGGCACCACGGTGTCCACTAAGTACGGACAATTTATTTCAAGAAAGATACTTCCAGCAAAAAGAGCTTTGGAGTCTACTCACAAGGGGCAAACAACTCAGGCAAATTACTTAATCTCTCTGAGCCTCATTTTCTCCTATACATTGGAGATGAGATCATTTATAAAAGGCTAACAGAGCTCTTCTGCTGGGTCTTTCCCACCAGAGATACTCAGTCAATTCTAGTTTGCATCCCACCTTGCTCAATTCCACAAGACCAAGAATCTTAGGTCCAGAAATTCTAGCTCTGCGTTTTCAAATGGCACACTGGGGACTGTACTTTTGCTCTCACTTAGGGCTAGCTCTGGGGGCAGGAAGTGAATGTCACTTAAACATCTACAATGATCCAGGCTCTCTGCCAGCTCATGTCACCCTCACCACAACACTGAGGGGCTGATGTTAGGTTCTCCTTTCACACAGGAGGAAAGTGAAGCTCAGAGAGGTGAAGCGACTTGCTCAAGGTTATATGGCTAATAAGGGACAGAGGCAGGGTTCAAATCCAGGTTCATACACTGCTTCATGTACTGCTGCCTTGGCCCAGGTATAGTGCCCTTCACTTTAAAGACCAAGCTTCCAGAATACAGCTGGGAACAGGAAACTAAAATTTTAAGGGGGATTAATATTTTACAAATATTGATGTAATTTTCTATTCTGCCTTCCTTAGCATGTGATCATACCCTAGTTGGCTTGTAATAACCAGCTGCCTAGAAATTTTTTTGAGGTTGAATATGTGTGTGTGTGTGTGTGTGTGTGCGCGTGCACACACGCGTGTGCTCTAGGGTTAAGAAATGTTACAGATGGAATACAGAAAGACCATGATCATGTCCACAGAATATGATTGTGAAGCAGGACAACAGCCTTGTAAATTAGGCTACCGTCTTAAGAAAGGATTTGCTCAATTTTTAAAGCTCATTCTCCTTTCGTAAGCTAACATATCCAGCTTGAAAGACCCAGAGTAGAACTGAAACACACAGAATCCACACAGCAATGCTGTGAGTCTTGCTGCTCAGTGCTAGAAGGAGGCTATGACCCAGGGGAACTAAGAGACAGCAGAGCCCCTTTCCCTCCCAGAAGAAAGGGAAGGAGAAAGAGGGAAAAAGAAAATGGAGAACAAACCAAGCTGTTGTAAGTCCCTGATTCTTAGCTTTTCAGGCTTCAGTGAGGAGACAGAGAGGGATTTAGAGAAACTAGGGTAACAATGAGAGTGAATGAGGCACAGTGTGGCTGGACAGAGAAAGACCCTGGGTTGGACTTTGTGGTGCTACAGGCCCCCAATTGCTCTGTGTCACAGACTCGGAGCTTAGTATCTGTGGACTTTTCCTAGGGATCCCCTGTGATGGGATAAGGAACCCTTCAGCTGAGTCTTGGCATGCAAACAGCTGGATCACTTGGCAGAAACCCAGGGATTGGTCAGTAAAAATCGGAGTTGAAGTGAAGCCAAGTCATCACTGAGTTTGAAACAAGCTGAGAGGGTTAGCAGACCTGGGTTATACCACCCACAACCCTCAGCTGATGGCAGAGACACAGCAGGCAGTCCATTCAAAAGAGAACTGAGGTGTTCCCCTTGTTGCCATGGAGACAGAGGTCACCATGCCTGAGGACCTCAAGCCCTTCCTGCCACCATGAGGAGGCATTCATCCCTTCCCCACCCCCTTTGAATCATGGTGTGCTTGTTATTCTTTCCCCTAGCTCTACACAAGATCCATTTCTACATCTGTTGGGCTCCCTCAACCTCTGGCTTATAGCTGCCTTTGGCCAATGGAAGGCACAAGCAGGAAGGCCAGAGTGTGAGTGGAAAGAGAGTTTGGGCTTATTTTTCTCCGGCTTTTGCCTTACCTGGCAGTGGATTAAAGGGGACTGCATTCCTCTGCTGAAGGTCATGGCTCCTGATGGGCTGCCCTCTCCCATAGTTGTAGGTCTTAGAAGGCTCTGGAACCCTTCCTTCCCTTTACCCTTTTAGGCTTAGGGGTGGCAACACCCTCCTGCTGTTGTGAGCCTTGGGTGCTTCCCCACCTTTTGATAGCTTCTCTTAACCCCATCTGTACCTTTGAAAAATAGATCCTTAATTAAATGAACCCCAATTAAATGTGGTTTCCTGCTGGGTAGAATGACTTTCTGTCCTAGTTTGCCCCAGACAGTCCTAGTCTATTCCAATTGTTCCAGTGTAATTATTGCAGTACTCCCTTTTACTCTCAAAAGATCCTGGTTTTAACAGTATCCAACTCCTCAGACTCTGACTGCTGCACCGTCTTAGGGAGGGTAAGCAGGAAGAGGTGCCATAGGTTACATTTGAATCATATTGAGCCTTTAAATAATTGGCTTTCCTGCTCATTCACAGGAGGGCGTCAGATTAGTTATAGACACAATTAAAGAAGCTAAATTTCCTCTACACTTGCAGGTTGTGGTGTGAATGATTTTTCAAGTCCTTTTGCTCAGTTGTCACTCCTGGGGTACAGGACTCTCCACCTTATGCATCTTTTCTAGCTCCACAGTACCTAATGCCCTGCCTGGCCTGAGGTTCATAAATACTGTCTGAATGAACAATAAGGGAATGGTGTCACCATGTTCAATCAGTGTGACAACTCATTCACACATGGGGGTAACCACGGCACCAGTTCTTATTTTATTTATTTATTTATTTTTTTCGAGACAGAGTCTCGCTCTGTTGCCTAGGCTAGAGTGCCGTGGCGACAGCCTAGCTCACAGCAACCTCAAACTCCTGGGCTCAAGCAACGCTTCTGCCTTGGCCTCCTGGGTAGCTGGGAGTACAGGCATGTGCCACCATGCCTGGCTAATTTTTTCTATATATTTTTAGTTGTTCGGCTAATTTCTTTCTTTCTATTTTTTAGTAGAGACGGGGTCTCGCTCTTGCTCAGGCTGGTCTCGAACTCCTGACCTCGAACAATCCTTCCGCCTCGGCCTCCCAGAGTGCTAGGATTACAGGTGTGAGCCACCACGCCTGGCCAGCACCAGTTCTTATAAGAACTGTGTATACTTCACAAACAAAGCTGCTATTAAAGGAAAGGGAACTAGCAGAATGGTGTTTTTTGTATGTGTGTGTGTATTTGTATGTGTTTGTATATGTGTACGTAGGTTTGGGCATGAGATTATAATCTAAATAGAATTCGCAATGAAGTTTCATTTCTGTTATTAGAGTGCACATGGAATTTAGAGGCCTGTCTGCAGGTGCCACAGTCCCAGCAGTGAGCATCCCTGGGTCAAGTCAGTCTCCTTGCATCTACCTCCTGTCTGACCACATCTTTTCTCCATCTGAATGAATAGAAGAATCTCAGCAGAACTCCAGTTTGTTCCTCTAGACGAGCAGGAGCCTGCCGTACTCAACAACCCCACCACTGCCTATGGCAATTTCTCAGAAACTCAGCCAGCCAAGAGCAACCTTATCCCTTCTGGGTGGCTTGCACTTTCTCTCAGGCAATGGTGTTCCTCACTGAGATGGTGGTAATCAGTGGGGGTGTTATGACAGGAAGCTTTCTGTGTGTCCTGAGCGAGGACTGAGGGATCTGACAATTGTAGTCCTGAAAATGACACTCACCCCATGCTTACTGGGGCAGTTCTGAGTACTCTTTGATTTTGATTGCTGCTCTTCTAGGCTCCTTCTCCCTACCATGTAGAGCTCATCTTCACATTAAGCAGCCTCTACCCTCAGGTCTGGGATCCATTTGGGGTTACCTTTTTACTATAGCAACTTGTATTGACCCTCCCTGCTCTGGACTTGTACCTGGTATTTATGGGCTCCTTCTTATCTTTTCTCTAGCCATGGCCACAAGTGACCCTAAGATCTCTGACAGACCCCCTGAGTTGTGACTTTAGCCCCTTCCAACCAGCCCCATTTGCTTCCTATACCCTGAGAGGACAATATGTTCCCCAACTAAAGAGATGTGTCTTGCTTAATACATGGTTGCAATGTTTTTGTCACTCTTCCCATCAAGAGATGAAGTCTAATTCCCCCTCCCTTGAACATGGCCTGGCCATAGAGATTTGTTTCTGACAAATAAAATGCAATAAATAAAATGATACTTTATGACTATCAAATCTACATCATAAAAGATGAGAGAGAATTGGCCTGACTCTCTGTCTCTCTTGGGAAGCTCACTCTTGAAACCCAACCCAGGCCCCAGGGAGAGGTCACATGTGGGTGTTCTGGCCGACAGCTCCAGCTGAGGTCCCAGTTGACCACCAACATTAACCACCAGACACACAGATAAGGACACCTTCATGGCAACTAGAGCTTCAGCCTCTGTCTACTGCAACCACTTAGGAGGCCCCAAAGATAAAACCAGCTTGCTGAGTCCTGCCGACCCCCCAATCTATGAGAAATAATACCAAGAAATGATTGTTGCTGTTTTAATGCCACTATGTTTGGGGTGGTTTTTTAGGCAACTATAGACAACCATAATGAGAGGCAAGAAGAACTTGGAGAAAGTTCCCACAGAGATTGAAAGGGTATATATAAAACACGATAACATGCTGGGGAGTCTGAGCCTCTTAGTCAACTGAAGGAAAGATCAAGGGGAAATTTAAAAATATCATTAAAAATGCAGCAAAGAAAACTAAGCCTTCTCAATTTCCAGTGAGGGCTGCATAAGAAGAAATCAGCTTAAATTATAGCATGATGAATTTCAAATTGATGTAAGCAGTGATTTCTAAGTGGGGAAAAAGCCATGGGCACTCATATTTTAATGAATCATATATTGTCTTTATTGTTCTCCCACCTAGTTAGGTGGCTGGCCTCCCTTCCTGTTCACTGTGGTCTCTAAAAATCATAAATACAAAATATAATAAACACATACTGAAGACAAAATACATATTGAAGATTAAACAAAATTTATGATGATGTGTATTTAGATATACATCATTTGGGGTTTTATTTTTATTTATTTTATTTTTATTTTTTTTATTTCAGCATATTATGGGGGTACAAATGTGTAGATTACATATATTGCCTTTGCCCCAGCCGAGTCAGAGCTTCAAACATGTCCATCCCCCAGATGGTGCACACCGCACCCATTAGGTGTGAATATACCCATCCCCTTCTCCCCTCTCCCACCTGCCTGACACCCAATGAATGTTACCGCTATGTGTGCACTTAAGTGTTGGTCAGTTAAGTCACTTAATACTAATTTGATGATGAGTATATGTGGTGCTTGTCTTTCCGTTCTTGGGATACTTCACTTAGTAGAATGGGCTCCAGTTCTATCCAGGATAACACAAGAGGCGCTAGATCACCATTGGTTTTTGTGGCTGAGTAGAATGCCATGGTATACATATACCACATTTTATTAATCCACTCATGTATTGATGGGCACTTGGGTTGTTTCCACATCTTTGCAATTGTGAATTGTGCTGCTATAAACATTCAAGTGCAGATGTCTTTTTTATAGAACGTCTTTTTTTCCTTTGGGCAGATGCCCAATAATGGGATTTCTGTATCAAGTGGTAGTTCTACTTGTATCTCTTTGAGGTATCTCTATATTACTTTCCACAGAGGTTGTATTAGTTTAC